>PVJX010006636.1:0-76328 GCA_004027295.1 Dolichotis patagonum
TTTTCCTTTATAGGTGATCTGTTTCTTTTCTCTGATGGCTTTTAATATTCTGTTCTTATATTGAATTTCTGGGATCTTGATTATTATGTGTCTAGGTGTAGCTCTGTTTTGGTTGTAGGTGGCTGGAGTTCTGTATGCTTCATACATCTGCATATCATTTCCTTTTTCTATGCTTGGGAAATTTTCCTTAATGATTTCTCTGAATAGCCTTTGCAATTCCTTTGTTTTGACTCCTGCTTCTTCATTCACATGCTTTATTCTTAAGTTATAGATCCTCTTGTCGTCCTCTAGCCTTTGTATGGTTACTGCCTGCTCCTTTGTTATTTTTAAGAGATCTTCCCTTTCATGATCACACATTGCAAGCCTGTGTTCAATTTTTGATAGTCTATCCTTGGTTTCTTTCAAGCAGTTTTGCTAGTTTTCTATGGAGTCTTTAGTTTCCTGATAATCACTTTGAATTTGCTTCATGAATTCTAGGTTTTTCTTGTTTTCTTCATTAAACGTTTCTCTCCTTTTGTGTTCCTCCATTCTTCTGTGTCTTTTTGAGAGGTGCCCAGCCTTTCTTTTATTAATCTACTTATCTCTTGTTGAATTTGAATTAATATTTCAGTTTTGATCCTGCTTACGAGGTCCTGAAGATACCTTTTTATGTCTGCTAACGCTGTGTTTGATTTTGCATGTTTGCTGCCCTCAATCTCTTGTATTTACCTCTCCAGGATCAATGTTCTCAGGGTTGGGGGCTGGAGGTTTTTTCTTATTTTTCCCTCTCATCATGTTTTTGGTTCCTTCCATGCAAGTGTACAGTGTAATTCCCAGCCCCTTTGCTTGTTGATTAAGGATCCTCTGGAGCACACAGGCTAGGGGCTTCTGCCCTCTGCCGGCCACTATCAGAGAGTGAAGTTCAAGCAAGCACAGTGTGCGCTGGCTCCTCTCCCCTGGGCCAGTCAACCTTTGCAGGCCTTCACTGTGTCTGTGTGTGGCTGTGCTCAGGGAATTAGTTTGTAGCAACCCACTGGTTCCTGGCCAGGGGCGTGGCCTAGTCCAAGCAGATTCCACCAATCCGCTCAGCTTGGGAAGCAACCAACTGAAGCCACTTCCTTATGGAGTTAAGGCTGTCCTGCCCAAATCCAACATGTCTTCCAGTCAGTTTCCCCTTTCCTGTGGGAGGGTCTTATTCCCATCACTCACCACATGTTGATGCCGGTCCCTGAGAACTACTGGGCTCCCAGACCTCCGACTTGAGCGCGGCTGCAGTGCAAATTCACGGTGCCTCTGGGTGGGTGGTGTGCAGGGCCAGATTTGGGCAAGCCACACGTAGGGATGTTCAGCTCTGCATTCCGGCCGCTCAAGCCAGTCACATCGGCGCAGTTTGCTTGGTCAGGTTGCTCTCAGGCAGGAATTCAGGCAGCTCGAGGAGGGCGCTGTGCTTGCTGATCTTAGCTTCACTAATGGTAGCCCCAGGACCTCATATTTGAATGTTTTTTTTTAACTTTAGTTTCTTCCTCGGTTAAGAGAGTCCATCTCTCTCCATTTGGGTCTCTCCAGGGTATTAAGTTCTGGCATTTAAGCTGTCTCTCTCAGAGAGGATCTCTCTCCTGCTACCTACCAGTCTGCCATCTTTGGAAACCTCTCAAGTAGAATATTTTTAAATCTCTCTTTTTTGGTTTTTTTATTAGTACAAGTTTGCAGTAAGGAATATATTCACTGTGAGGAGTTGGTACATATATATCACATCTTAATCCTTTCTACTTCCCTTTCATCTTTCTATGTAACTCTCCTCCCTCCCTAGATCCCCCTTTACTCTGAGAAACAGAGGAACATAAACCTATATCTAAGAATTCTAATAATAATAGATAATGTCAATCAAGGACATTTAAGAGCCTACTATGACCCAGTCACTGCTAAGTTAACAAAGATGAATAATGTGGACTCTGGCCTCATCAGCAGGCTCATAGTAGTGTAGATGACCACTACAGAAATTTTAAATGACAACTCCTTACAGTGACTTCATGGTAACTATTTACAGTGTTTTATAAGAAAAGGCCTCTGGTCCTGTGTGACATAGGTTGGAGTCACAAAAACAATGTATAGTTTCGTAAATAGGAATTAAAGATGAAGATAAGCCTGGAGGGCATTTCAGGCGGGAGGAGCACAGAGCAGAGGCAGGAAGAGCACCTACTGTGTTGCGTGTGAGCTGCTTGTGCACAGGACAGCCTGTTTGGCTCGTGGATTTGTCCCCAGTACCTGGGACGGTAGACATTACTATTTGAATACTGTAAAAAAAGGACTGGCCTTCAGTCCCTTGTGAATCAAACTGTAACTCACACAGCACAGAGACTCTGTTATCATCGCTTGTCTTTAAGAAATTCTTTTAGGCATTAACCCCACACGGTATAATAATGATACTCAACACAAACTAGCACTTACACTGTGCCAAGCACTGTACAGTAGTATGTGTAAATTAGCTCTTTTAATCTCCATCACAATCCTATGAAGTAGATTTATTTATGATCCCCATTTTACAAATGAGCACAGAAATTAGGTGCCTCTCCCAAGGAGCCAGGCTTCAAACTGAGGCAGTTGGCTTCTAAGTCCATTCCCTGAGCTAACAGTGGTGATTACCATTCTGTAGTACTACATCTTTCACACACTGTATCTGAGTTGCTAGGCAATAGCTGGTGACATAGGAACCAGTGTGCCTTCAGTTTATTACCATGCTCCTGGCAGCCTCACCATGCAGCATGCTCAGCTCTAATGTGGCTGCCCCAGGCAGGAAGAGCAGGAGGTGAGGAACGTGTGGGCCCAGAGTAGAATGAAGAAAACAGTTTCATTCCTCTGCAGTCAGAGGAATGAAACAGGGACAGCAGGATGGGGAAGTGGGTGAGGCAGGACTTTCCCTCCCATCCTCCGTCCTCAGTGCAGACAGCCTTCTGCATCACACACGTGCATGTGTACGCACACAGCAGCTGGAGCAGTGTGCACTAGGCAGCATAGAAGTAGCTGGGCTCCTGGTGAGGCAGGTGAGGGAAGTGGAGATTTGTAGGGACTGTGCTGAATCCAGAATGAGAATCCTCTGTCGCATTCCCAGGAGAGTTCCTACAGCTGTTTGAAGTGACTGTTGCCTTACAGATACTCTTCCATCTTCTTTTTGCCTCCTTTCTCTTCTCTTTCCCTCCCCTACTGATTGAGGAGACTGGTATAGGGCCACGCATTGAGATGAGGGGAGGCCAGTTATGGACCATCTTTGGGGGGGACCATCTTTGGGGACAAGTAAGCAGGCTCCTGAACAGTAGCAGAATGTAGTGTGGTGGAAGAGGAAAGAGACCTGTAGTTTAGAGAGTAAGGAAGACCTCACCACTCTTGAAGCTTCAGGAGGGGATGGCAATCAGTATGTAAAAGACATAATTAGGGACTACAGCAATCCTGCCTAGTGGCAGCAATGTTTCCTAAGGACTTATTGTAGCATGTATTGCCCTAGTTACCAGCTAGAAGCTCCTTTACTAAGTAATTGCATTGTACTTTCCTTTAAAATTGGCAGTAAATTTCCATTGCTTATCTCCCCATGGGCCTTTCTGAAGTATTTTTGTCTCTGCAGATCATTACACTCATGCTAATTCTCTTGAGGTCTCGTACTGCTATGGGCTGAGGAAAGTTTGCCAGTGGGTGGAAGCCTAGCTTAGCTGGCCCTTTGGAGTAAAGTAACCCTTGCTGGTGACAGAGGATCAGCCAGCCCTGGAGGAAGATGTACTTGCTCATGTCCTCCACTAGTCTGCCCAACCTCTCTGTTCAGTCAAACACGGGCCCTGTGTCTCTCCTTGTGCCAGGGTCACCAGTTCCTGGACAAGGCTGGCTCTTGGTGGCAGACTGCAGAGCTATGGACATGCTTGCAAAACTGGCAGGATGACAGTATATACCGGAAGTTGTAGATAAGAAATGCAGCGAGAAGTTTGGAGGCCCAGCAGCTCATGAAGGCAGGTGAACAACAGGAGAGATCAGAAGTCCAGGACCCACAACAGAGGCTACTGAAGATGGAGCAAGGACCTATTAGAAGATAAAACCTGGAGAGAGAACTCTTGGTGCCGGAATGCAGAGGGAGGAAACCTTGTGTACATAGCGTGACCCTGCACCTGTCTTTATGTGTCCCCTTATCCCAGCATAACTATTTAGAGCACACTCACATTTCTCCAGCAATATTCTACACTCAGTCATAGCCAAAAGGTTAGTTAATGTGGACGACAAGTTGGTTCTGGAGTGAGAAACGGTTGAGTCATCAGTGAGAAGCCTGCCTTTTTCCAAAAACACAAAATTAGCCTTTGTTAATAATGTTTTTGGTAATAGTATAGTTCACCTTTTTCTAAGGACTTCTACAATGTACCCTTTGTAGCCATCTGGGAAATGGAGCCACTAAGTCCAAATGTTAAGATGTCACCTGACCCTTGTCTATGTTCAGTTAACCATTTGCTGCCAGAGCAAGTGCTTTGGGTCAGGAGAAGGTCAGTAAACACTGTCTATATCTCAAAATTTGAGTTTCAAGAGGCCAGAAATTCAAGCATTCTGAGATTGTCTTCTGACCTCAAAACAACTGTTCAGTTCAATAAAAAGTTGCATTTTGTTTCATTTTTACTTTTACCTTTTATCCTGTGATTTTTTTAATAGTACATGGATTCAGCTTTTATTCTTTCTTTTTTCTTGTACCAGGGATTGAACTCATGACCTTGTACTTGCCAGGCAGGCGCTTATGCCACTGAGCTATATCCCCAGCCCTTTATACTCTTATCTACCTCTTTATTTTTTATATTTATTTTACATTACCTTTATTTTATGTTGCCTTCAAATTTCCTATTTAATGGGATTCGGCACTTCCTCCATCTAATACAAGTTATAATCTGAAAAGCTGCATTTATCAGGTTAGACATGAAGCCTTCCTGTAGGAAAACTGCATTCACATGGATTCACCAACTCAAACTTGGACTCATTTGGCCACAGTGAATTGGGATGTACGTATGTGCCCACCATTAAAAAAAAATCTTCCTGAGCGGGCTGTTAGTGCTGATGAATTTTAGGAAAATATTTAAAATATGTAGGTGATTGCATATAGAAGCAGACATATGCTATCGAAAATATAGCTCTATCATTGTTTTCTGTTTATTTACAACAGCATCAAAGACCTCAACAGGCAAGCTATATGTACAGGAAGTAGTTTATTAGCTTACTTGTGGCTAGCATATGAATTTGAATATAAAGGAAATATAGTTATTTCAAAAATTATCCATGCTTCTGGTTTTTGTTGTTTTTATCTCACTAGCCTGGACTTTTTTCTCTCTATTAGTGAAATAAGTTACATTTGTGCAATGTTATCCTTTCTATGGAAGGTTCAGCAATTTCAGAGTATAATTGTTTTAAATTGGGAAAATTCAATTTTCTCTAATGTTTAACATTCAACTCAGCTTTGGAACGCTTGTGTTTCTTGCATTACCCAAAACATTTGGAAAATGAACTCATCTTACCTCCTCTTCTTCACATTCTCAGCCCACCCCATATCCCCCAACCAGTGACTCGCCTGATTTCCTCGCTTGAGTTAATGCTAACACCGTATCTCTAGCCATTAAGGATATGAGCCATTTGGGCTCCTTTTTATTTCTTCTTTCCATCCCCATTTGCCCTCTCTCATTTGCACATTCTCTGACCCCTCTTTCCTCTTCCCACTTCTCTCAAAGGGTGCCCTTTGCTCTGTTCCCTTCAAAACTACCCATCCAGGATTCAGTGTTAGTTCACACCTGGGTCATTGCCAGAGTTTCCAAATTCATTTCCCTACCTCAAGGTTTTTCCACTGTAAATTATCTTACATGTTTCCTACATGAACCTTCTTAAAATACACACAATTACTCTGGTGCTCTGATTAAAGACCATCCATGGGCCTCCACCAGCCAATGGGTAAAATTCCCACCATACTACCCTACTGTCTTCCTGACCTTCTTTATATGACATTGCTTCTTTGCTTTTATTAGCAAAGAATGAGTCTTTCTCCACCACAGAGTTGCACTTGCTGAAAATTTCATGGCCTTGCCCCAAAGTCACCTCCTTGAGAAAGCTCAGACCAAGGCAGCACTCTTCCTTTCTGCTATGCCTCCTACATCCATCACCCTTACACTCTTGCTCTGTAGATATAGTTTCCCTACGATGGTTTCTGGATTACTTAGGCCTTCTTCACTGAAACTCCTTAGGTTCAATTCTGGATCTCCTGCAACACCTAAACTAGGGCCTTGCACTTGGTGAGTAGATAACCTTTGCAGAATGGGTATACGGCATCACTTAAGCCCAGAAAGCTAAAGAGTAATCAGATAAACTGATAAAAAAAAAATTCTGTCTTTTCAGCAAAACCCAAAATCACATATGTAGAAAATCAGACTGCCATGGAGCTGGAGGAGCAAGTGACTCTCACCTGTGAAGCCTCGGGGGACCCCATTCCCTCCATTACCTGGAGGACTTCCACCCGAAACATCAGCAGTGAAGAAAAGGTAAAACTTTGCCCAAGAGTTTCTGGGCTGTGGAATGCAGACTTCAAGCACATTGAATCTACCCCAATCCCAGTTCTCTTTGGTGAGCCGGAGGGAGGATGTGGTCACCTGGTCCTGCAGCCTCTCTCCCTCAGCCTGGCTAAATGTGACCTGCTTAAGAACAGGCACAATTCCTTGTGTAAATTGGCAGGGGTGTGACAGTAGTGGGCATGGTAAGATGTTCTGGGAAGGAGGTGATAGTGATTTTCTCACCCAGAGTTGTAGAGCTGTGAGGAACGAAAAGTAAGCTCCTGGTGCACAAGTGATGCTGTCACCATCTCAGGAGGACTCAGGGAAATGTCTCCCAGAAACAGCAGCGATCAAAATGAACCTAGGAATTCTTTTCCTCACTTGTCCTATACTCATGCTATGTATGCACTATATGCACAAAAGCTTGGTTGCCTTTGTGTCTGCCTGTATTTCTGGTCACATTTGAATTTCATTTTGTTCTAACGGCAAAAATAATTAGCAGTTCCTAAATGATGATGATTACACCTGGGTTTTGCAGTGTGCTCATGCAGGGTTTCAGAACATTGTAGTGACCTTCCAGACAAATTAAAGTGGCTAGAAAGATTTATCTTTAAAACATGTAGATTTGTAGGCCACCGGAAAGCTGTCCTTAACAGCTGACAGTGCATAAAACTTGAGCTAACCACCTCCCCCATCATGCAGCCCTTTGTACTAAGTGAGCCAAAAACAAGAAAAGGAAAAATTTTCTGTTTTACAACTTTAAACCCTCTCATGGCGCTTCTCCAATCTCATCTCATATATCCTGTGTAATGGGTTTCATTTAGTTAGCCAAAGCTTTGTTACCTATTCTCGAGTAATGGCCTTAGCTTTAAAGAACATTTATAATGGATTGCTTATTGACCAAAATGTCAAAAATAATAGATCTTCACTCTTCTGCCTGCTTAAAGGAAATCCCTAGAAAGGATAAACTCAAATAAAGCCAAAAAAGGACAGTGTGAAAGAATACCAGAGCTAAATTTGGAATTTGAATTTGAGGAATGAATTTGTTTTCCACTAATAGAAAACAAAGCTAAATCAAAAGGAACACACACTTCTGTTCCAGATAACTTTTTTTTTGCAAGTTTGACACTCAGATTTGAATTCCACTTCACAAAATCTCTAATTGAGGAACTGCTAAATATTTTTGAAACACATATGCTGTTTGATATGCAAAAACCAGCTAGATTAATAAATGTGGTGTTTATTTGGATACTTTCTTTATCAACATGGAAAGTAAACCCTCAGCTAAGACTTCAGCTCCCATTGCGTTATGTGGATTGAATGTACATTTCAGGGCTTAATCCACAGGGCCACTGCTTAGGAGGTCTGTCTACATTAGACTTGAAAGTAGCTTTGCCCGGAGTGACCCAGTGTGCATCTCTGACCTACAGTGAAGGACAGAAATATCTATCTCAGATGAGTGCTGCTTTTAAATTTTCTTTTCTAGGAATAGCTTAACAGCCAAACTAGACCAGACAGATTATTAAGATTTATGCCTGCCTCGGATTTTTTAATAGGCTGGTATTTCTGGCCTGTACCTATGATTTCATTTTCTAGAATGAGAATAAATAGCCAGAAACTAATATATACTCATACTTGATAAATAAAGAGACTGAAGGTGTCCAAAAAGGCCATTTTACAGCTAGCAGGGATTGATTTTTCATACAATTCAGTTTTCAGTATACGTCACCTGTTTTAAACTGAGAAAATTATTTAAGCCCAACTGGGTTATACTGTGGTTTCTTTTGCTGTAGGCTATCTTTAGATCTACTTGAAAAGACATTATTGGAACACGAGTCAGTAAATGTTAGAACAAGTCCTGCAGATCATTTCTAGATTAACATAATTTGCCTAACTGAAAGCCTATAACAAAATTTGCCATTTCTATTAAGCATTGATCTCCAAGAAGCATGTAGATAACTAACAAGTAAGAAAACAAATATGAGTTATCCATGAGCAGTTTGGATTCCAGAAAATGAACTTCACTTTTATGTTGGCAAACTCTCCTCATGTTCTCTTCCCAGTAAAATTGTATTCTACACAATTAAAGGTTGAGATTGCTAGCATCGTTCAATTGTAGGAGTGGAAGAAAACAATTTATTTTTAAACTTAGGGTGAGATGCTAATCAGGTTGTATCTAATTAGTAAAGAAACCTCCTGAGGCTTAGGTCACATGAAATACCAGAATCATAGAAGGTTGGAAGACACCTATTAAGTTATCTAGTCTCACCTGGCTGCTTTCTCTAGTGTCCCTGCTGAAAAGTCATTTCATCCCTCCCTGAAGTATGATGGTCGTTCTTTCCCTCTCTGGGAAAGCTGGCAAATACGGTGAACAGGAAGGGCTGCTTTCTTGCTCCTTTCTCTACGGGGTGCTCCCAGCTTCTGCTACTCAGCCCTTTATCTGAGGGTCACTCAAGTAGCTCGTCTGTTTTCTTATAGTCAGTCTACCCTTTTGCATTTAACACGCCCCGCCATTGCCCCTGTTTCTCATGTCATGGTTTCCCCATCCTTTATACTTCTAGTTGTCCTGTACTAGCCAGTTCACTAGTGGTTCCCTAAAATGGTGCCCTGCCCGGTGTACTTCATGCAGACTTCAGAGAGGTTGCTGTCTTCTCGAGATTTAACCATCATGCAGTTAAAGTTGCATTAGCCCTTGAACAGTGTCTTCATTCTGCTACTTCGTAATGAGCTTGTGGTCAGCTAAAATGCACAGGTCTTTTTCACATGAACTGCCTGTAAGCCACATATCCTCTATCCTCTTCCCACGCAATTGATTGCTTTAACCAGCAATACAGAATTTATAGTTATTTCTATTAAAAATTGTATTTTGTTTGTTGTAGCCCAGTATTCCTCAACAGGGTCATGATGGCAATTTGGGAAGAATCTTTCTTCACTGGGTTTTTCTTATGCCTTGCAGAATGCTTAGCCAACCTTCTCCTTAAATGCCAAATCCACCTCTCATTGTTACAAAAAGTGGAACACGCTCAGCTTGAGGACAACTACTTTAACACTATATCCAACCCATAAGGTTGACTTCATTAAAAGTATCCTTAGGAGTTTGCAATTCAGGGCATTTCAGTCCTGGTGAGGCTACACCCTAAGCATAAAGTCCACGGACAAGCAATCCACTAGTTTTCCCAATGCAGCTGTAGTCTAACATTCGTATTAGCTATTGTTTCCAACCTTGTTGAAAACTTATCTGAGACATCTTTGCTGGGTTGGTAGCTCAGAAAGTAAAGCACCAGATGCTACTATGCTATGGAGCGCCTGATGATTTTGAGGACTTAAATGGAAAGTTTAATGATCCCTTTAATAAAGTCAGTTATAAGATCAGGGAATTAAAGTAGTTTTGTCTTCTGGGTTATTCTGAAGTCTTATACTCTAATACTACCTTTCTTACGGAAAGGAAGGAGAGGCTTTTACCCGCAGACATACAGAGACCGTCTAATGGAATATCAATGTTCTTTATTTTGAAAAGAGAGAAAAGGAAAAAGCAAAACCAGTATAGGGAGTGCGACATCATCCCTATCCTTCATCATGTCTCTGGGTTGCGTCTAATTACCAGCTTGACAATGATCATTATCAGTCTGTTAACTTGCTACTTGAGTTGCTTTGGCTCTGAAGTTGGTAAAAAGCTAAGTCTAATTGTTTGGATCAGTGAGATTATTAAGATAGATCAGTTTTCCAAAAGTTGGGCCATTTTTTAGTGGTTACTGTTAACTTCACAAAAAAATCTTAAGCATCACAATGGGTCGATTTGATCATGTGTATGACAGTCTTGAGATACTTCAGAAAGTTTGTGCATCTGTATCATCTCATTGCTCATCCTACACAGATTCATCTTGAATACTGCCAGGTGTTTGAGTGAGTGTTGCTAAATTCCAGGCACCATTTACATACTGAAGGAAACTCAGGAATTATTTGCATACTCAATCCCTGGCAGAAAAAAATAATCAATCATTTGCTTATTTGAACACCTCTGTGCCTTTGAGATGACTATGAACAAAGACACATAAAGCCTTAATGATTAAGGGAAAAGACAGCAGTAGAGAGTGGAGTTGAGAAGACATAATAGATAGGAAAGAAGAAAAATATCTTGCAAGTCTTGACTTGTTGACTGACACAGTATCCCAGAAGTAAGAGAACCCTTTTGAAATTCTGAATGTTTTGGAAAATGGATCTGTCTTGTGACCAAGAAGACGTTCAGGGCAAGTCCATGGTCCAGTTCAAAAAACACTGGAAAAGGTGGCTGCAGTGAGCAATCTGACCCTAGTTTATCTAGGGCAAATCTATCACAGGGAATGCTTAGGATACATATAGGAATATCTTGCTTTAGGCTATGTACGTATGCTTGGAGACTTGCATGTAAAACAAAATGTGAATATTAAAACAACCTGGAACTAACACTTTTAGAGAATACTAATAATACCCTAATTTGTTTCCTAAGCATGTATATTTTTACACCAGGTTGCCTTAACCAGCAACTACTTATTCCCAAGCTTTAGAATCATAGTTAAGAAAGACACAGAAGAATCATATTTGAAAGCTAAAAAATTCTGTGAGATATCCCCTTAAAAAAATCTTGATCCATGTAGCCCTGGCATGTGACAAACAACCTTTTCAGTGCTGTGGAACTGACAATTACATTTGACATGTTGGCCCGGCTCATTGTTACTTTGATCTATGCATGTTCCTCTGTTCTCATGTTTCTTTATTCCACCTTCATGTGCCATAATCCAGCATTTCCGTCCTCATTCCTCACAAAGGCTTCTTGCATTCATGGACTCTTACTAACTGTTTGCTAACTCATGTGCATTCCCTGGATTGCATTGCTATGTTTCTGAGTCCTTTCTACCCTTTCACCATCCAAACATCAGGGACAACCAGGCAATCATCCCACCTAGTGAAAAGATGCAATGTGACTAAGATGTGTCGGATCCCCGTCTGAAAACAGATAAACTGTAAGCAGAGCAGATGCTCAAGTGCCAGCTAAATAAAAACACCTAGATGTGGGTGGGAAATTTCCAAAACCTCTATGTCCATGAGTTGTCTTTCTCCCTTGGAAATGCCATGTCAGAGGAAGATGGTTCATGCTTAAGCCCACGTGCCATCTGGGCAGCCTCTGCCTTTATGAATGAAACCCTACCACACCATTTGATATCCTCAAAGCTTCCTGGTCCATAGTCTCAAAGACTTCATACTTCTCATGTTGAATATGCCTTTCTGCTCCTTGCTTTGTTCCTTTTTTATTTTTAATGACTTTTTTTACTTTAATAGAATGCATGTAAAGAATTACAAAATGCATGAACATAAAATGGCATTAGTATATCTGTGATAAACTGTCCAGATAAACTGACCAGAGGAAGAGGTCTCTCCAAGTATCTTTAGATTATGTGGACAAAACTACTAGTGTGTCACAAAACACTACAAGGAATATTTAAAATGTTTTGCAACAAGAGCAGTCCAGTGTGTCTGCTGGTATTTGTAGATGTGTCTGCCAAATATTAGGAATGAATTTACCTTTGAATTATACATTTTAATGTGTGTAAGGGGGGAAAAGCTGAACATAAGCTAAATCCTAAGTTAAATTGGGTAATAAACACACCATTGAAAGTGGGCCTTAGAAAAAGTTCTAAATTAAAAAGAAGCTGCATGTGCACGGAATGCAGTGTGATTCTCTAAAGCAACATGTTGTAAAATTTTACTGCTTTCTTGTTGTGTTTTATATCTTGTTCTCTCCAGGCTTCGTGGACTCGACCAGAGAAGCAAGAGGTATAGCTTATCTGACCACTAGCCAGTCTTTAGTTTTGAAAGCATTACAGTTTAACTCACTGTCACAATATAATAACCAGACATGCTAAACTAATTAGTATCTTAGTTAGATTAAAGAATAGGTCAGTAGTGGTAGACATTTCTTTAGCCATAGTGTCGTTTTAGGCTGAGCAAGCAAGCTGTGTTGGGAGTGGATGAACAAATCCTTATTATTTTCTAAAACTGGAGCTTGTTCTCTTGCTGGTGCTGGTAAAATCACATTCAGGTAATTATATTGATAGAAATAAATTACCCAATTCCCAGTCCAAGCATTTGGAATGATTTTTTTTTTTACTCTCCTACGGTGGATGTGGCTTTGGATCATAAAGTCACAGAGTTAGTGATCTAAAACCCACTCAGCCCTTTCCTTTCCAGCTCAACTCATCTTGTTGCTCACGTATTTCATGATTGGTCTTGATAAATTATCACATCATGTTTCATCTCAAAAGCTACACAAGTGACATCTCTCATTGGTTTTCTCAAATTGCTAAGCATACTTTTATAGGGCATTAAATATGTGAGATTGGAATGATTTGGTACTAAATTAGTTTATGTTTTATAAAGTCAGTAGCATTCACCCTTTGAAATTTTTCTGCCTACTTGCTTCAGTTCAGGTATTATGGGACTTAATTTGAAAACTGAAGCTAAACATTGACCTTTAGATTTTAATTGCTGCACTCTGAGACCCTATGCATGGTCATGCCCATCACTTTTTACCTGGTTTGTATGATAAAGTGACAAATAATAAAATCTATGTTAGATGGAGTTCAAGGATCTAATACATAAATATTTTTTGCTGAGTAGCTTTTGTCTCTTTCTCCAAATGAAACTCTGCTGCTATAAAACTATAAACACAGACGATCCTGTAGCTGCTGTATTTTAATTCTGCACATCTATTATTTTCATGTTTTGGAAGTGATGTAGCAGTTTGTGCACAAGGACATGCTGCCCTCTGCCCTCATCAAGCCTGGTTCATTAGAAGCTCTTTATAACATTGCTTATCAGTTATAAGGAAATACAGTTAACTGTGTGTCCTCACTGAAATGCTTCCCCACTGTAGCTCAGGAACTTCTTAGCGCTGTCACAGGTTATGTGCTTTATTGCCCCAAAGACATGGAACCACTGGGACTGGGGAAGGGAGAGAAGACAGGTTAATTATCAGCCAGTCTTTCGTGGCGACAGATCTCATTCTGTTCTGCCTTGTACATTTTTACCATGTCATTCTGGCCTAGACCTGGTTATAAAAGGAGCTGAGATTTATCAAGGAGCATTAAGGAGACATTAAGAGAATTATTATTATAGGTGGAAATAATAGGTTTACTCCCAGGAAAGCAGACACATCACTCCATTTTCCTGAAGTGTCTTTATCTTGAATGCTGTGCTTTTGAGCATAATTGACTTTCAAGTGAATGCAGCCCACAGGGCTCAGAAGTTCCATTCACTCCTATTTGTCTCATTTGGAGATGAGAATCCTAAATCTGGATAAGTGCAAAAGGCTTGGGTTATGGCAGGTTTAATTCTGTAAGCTCTGAAGGCCTTAGCATTTTTACCTGGAAGAGGGAAACAAAAATGTTTTGATGAGACGAATACTGGTCATTGCCCTTCATGTTTTTGATTTTCAAAAAAAATCTTCCTGTCATGAACGGTGTTTTTCCCTGTTGCCCAGAGTACTCCCCATAGGGGAAGCTGGATGGTCAGCATAACATCTGGTCTTGTGGGCAGTACTCCCAGACCTCGTCTCCATGCCTTAGTGTAAGGCACTTTAAGGGAAGATAGTCCAATTGCAGTGGAGTCTACCTCTGTATCCTCCAAGGGAAAACTTGGCATCCTCTAAATAATCCCATCATCAAATCTGCAGTGAACCACTGCAAAATAAGAATTCTCTGTAGAGGACTGCCTACTGATCTGTTGACATCATTAAATGGGAGAAATTTCCACACAAAGAAACTGAGGAAGAAAACAAAGTATGGCTGTCCCTGACGTCATTGTTCTTCTACCACTTTCTTGATTATTCTGAGTAAAACCTGCCCCTCCCCTGCATTGTTGTTATTAATGTCCACTCTTAACCTACGTCACTTGATTTGCTTTTCTTCCCTCTGGAAATGTTCTCCTGGCTTCCCAGGGATTATGATATATGGCAGTCCCGGGACAAATAAGTGTAGATCACAAAGAATAATAGTTTTTCTAATAGTTGGCATCCCTTATGATCAGAAAGGCCAGGTTGGACTTCGCATGCCCTCTGCCTCCAGTCCTGCTGTGTTTTGGGCAAATGGCAGTGACAAACAGATCAGGCCAGCCCTTTAGAGACCTGCAAGAATGGCTTCGTACCCTTGATGGCCCTAATGCAGACTGATAAGTAAAGATTTGACCTCTACATATGAAAATAGCCACTAAAGTGGGCAGCACAGCACTGTCAGCTACAAGAAAAAGAGTCCCAGAATTAAATGTTTCCAACAAACTGGATGTCTCAGTCTTGGGAAATGTCCCACACCTGTCTGCTTTCATTAGTGCATGCCCTCCTAGGATGCAGGTTCTTGGGCAGCCAGCCTCCTAGAAGTGCAGGTCAATGGAAAAAAAGTACCAGGGCCTTCCTCTCAGAGAGTAGATGTACCCACTCTAGCAGGCAGTGTTGATTTTACTCAGTCCTTCCTCTTAGGGAAGGGTGATGGTGAAAGGGGATTATTGTGATAGTTCTGTTGAGAGGGCTTCAAAAGACCAGTGATCCCTTATTTTTTAATCTCCCGAATTCACTGTTATAGGCCATTGTATCTCAGGCTTCCAAAGCAGTGTATCCAAAGTAATGAAACCAAGAGTTCTTTCACGCTCTAAAGACTGAGACCACGTGGTAGGGTGGATGCAGTGTATCCTCTTATCCGTCGCTGTAGAACATCATATATTGGAGAAGAGAGTAGCCCAACCTACGAGGAACATGGCCCCTTCTTCTAGCTTCCAACTTTCTCAGGACTCAGGACTTGGGCCACATGGATAGACTTTCCTGGGACTGGCTGCTATTTTTCTTAGAAAATCAACAGGAATATATCTTAGTACCCATTGCATACAGGTCATATGCTCATTCTCTTTTTGACCAATCATTGTAATTCCAGTGACTTAGGAGGCCAATACAAATATCAGCGGCTGGGAAATGATGGAGACTATGGTGTTGAGGATCCATGATCCAGACCACTGTCACTGGAGAGGGGACCCAGATACCCTCGCTTCTAGCTCACCAGCTCCTGATCTTGAGTTTTTTGTAGTGGAATTATTTCACTTGTAAGCATTCAGGAAAGAAAAGCATCTACAGAAAGTGGTTTTTGTTTTGTTTTGGTGCAAAGTTTCTTACATCGTGCACATTCTTTCTCATTATACATGCATGCACCATGGAACTGGAGGGGTAAGACTGGAAAGAAAAGGCAGGCTCTTGTGAGTTAAGGATATTACTTCTCGTAGCTGTAATGACTAGGGCTTTTGCTTTCATTTTATATATCGAGAAAAAATAGTCTTGGAGTACCTAACTTGTCCTTGCTCCAAAGCAATTTTGACACATAGTTCAGGCCATTTGACATAACCGAGTCCCATTTTCTATTTTGGATACACCCAAGTTCCCATGGTGCACTCTGAGCCTCCCTTATTAGATGATATACAAAGTGAGACTTAGATGGCACAGAGAGGAGACAGGATGTGACACTGGGTTCAGACAAATGGTGGCCTAGTCTCCAGCCCCACCCTGCTAGCCGCTGCGGCCCCCTGCCTTGCCTCAGGTTCTGACACTCTCCTTTTTCTCCTGGCAGACTCTGGATGGGCACATGGTGGTGCGTAGCCATGCCCGAGTGTCATCCCTGACCCTGAAAAGCATCCAGTATACAGATGCAGGAGAGTACATCTGCACAGCCAGCAACACCATCGGCCAGGACTCGCAGTCCATGTACCTTGAAGTGCAATGTGAGGAAGAACTGGTGAAACACATGGGGGGTGGGGGACATTATGGGATCAGAAGGAAAGAGGAAAATGGCAGCTGGGACATAAGCTGCACCCTGTGAACTCTGTCACATTCCCTGTAGCAGTGGGCCCTAGGCTGTTTCAGACTAACCCACACACACCGTCCCCTGATAGTTGGTAGGCCTGTGGTGCTCTGAGTCTTCCCAGGCAGCACCTGTGCACAGGAATACTGGGATAGCCTGACTTCTGCAATAACAGCTGGGGCAGATCAGTCATCCCAGTGCCAGGAGATAGGATGTGGTGGCGCTAAGACAGTAGTGGTCATCCTGATAGTCGTCGTTATTCATTACAGATGCCCCCAAGCTACAGGGCCCTGTGGCTGTCTATACTTGGGAAGGAAACCAGGTGAACATCACCTGCGAAGTATTTGCCTTTCCAAGTGCTACAATCTCCTGGTTCCGAGATGGTCAGTTGCTACCCAGCTCCAACTACAGCAATATCAAGATCTACAACACCCACTCTGCCAGCTACCTGGAGGTAAGTAAAGGTGGAGAAGGCCATTTGGCAATCGATAAGCTTTTGAATGCAGCTTACATCTCTTCAGCTTCCCTGGCGCATCCTGAACTGGGTAACCACTGGCTGGAGGAGAAGCAGCCTCTCCCCAGGTCACCTTTCTGGGCCGCACTGGTGTTTCTCATACGGCTACAGTGGGATGGGGAGGTAGAATGTGCCTACTCCAGGATCCCCTGGGCTATTCTCTCTTGTTCAAGAGTGAGTTGAAGTTAACAGTTTGTGTTTCACTAGTTCTGTGCTTCGCTAATTTAAGCAAGTAAATAAGGATCTGAATCTGAGGCCATTGCATGGGACACTTGTAATCCAAAAAGCTCCTTCTTTCCAAAGGTGACCCCAGACTCAGAAAATGATTTTGGAAACTACAACTGTACTGCAGTGAACCGCATTGGACAGGAGTCCCTGGAATTCATCCTTGTGCAGGCAGGTGAGTGCTCCCCAGGGTGACTTCTACACCACCTCTACCCTTGTCAGCCCATCCTGTGCATTCTGGACCACCAAGACGGTGGGGAAGCGAGCCAACAGTCAGGAAGAAGGGGGCCACTGGAGGGAGGAAAATGTGGGGCATCTTGGGGGAGAATCACATGGTAAATGGCCAGGAGGACGGAATACAGGTGATAGGATTCCTAAGAATAAGCAGAAATGAGAGAGATGTGCTTTGACACTGGAAATTGTGGTCTGGGCCAAACTGGGCTCACATAGGTCTCCATATTGTCCTCTCCACAGATACCCCCTCTTCACCGTCCATCGACCAGGTGGAACCATACTCCAGCACCGCACAGGTGCAGTTTGACGAGCCGGAGGCCACAGGTGGCGTGCCCATCCTCAAATATAAGGCTGAATGGAGAGCACTGGGTGAAGAAGTGTGGCATTCCAAGTGGTATGACGCCAAGGAAGGTGGGTCTGGAAGAGAGCATCCCTTACAGGACCCTGAGCACATCAGTATTCGTTCACTCGCCCCTGGTACTCATGAATCCTGGCCACCCATCTGAGTAGGTGCCACACTACTCTTGCCTACCAGAGCATGCCAGGTGTCTCCGCAGCCATCCAATCTGGATTCCTACAGCATTAGGAACTGTCCCTCCAGAATTAGGTCTCAGTGATATCTCCTGGGAGAGTTGGCCTTCTGCACTCTAGAGCTTTAGAACTTAGTTTTCAACTTTCCTGTCAGGAATGTGGAGGCCATCTCAGCCATGTTCCAGGCAGGAGTGCAGCCAGAATGAGGGCAGGGAGGCCTGCTCTCCTCAGCCAGGTAACTGTGTCCCAAGGTCTCTACTGACACCGACCATCCCTGCGTGGGTGTCTGTACCCAGAACTGTCATCTAATTATGACAGTTACCAAATAAGGAGAGCCAACAAGACAAGTCTGCTCTGAAATCAATCCTTAAATATCTCTGCAAGCTAAAAATTAAGAAAATGGCCTCTGGATGACTGCAATTTCAAGACATGAGCCCAGACCATTGGAGGATGGAATACATTTATATCTATACCACCTTTGTGGTTTCATTGGAATAACTTGGGAGATTATGTGGAGTTTCTGTAGAAATTTTTAATCTTAGCTTGGTATGTGGGAACTGGGGTACAATAGGGACATAGGCATTGCACATTCTGAAGCAGGGCCCCACACAGTTTAACTGAGAATTGCACCCCCTTCAGCCTGGAGGTAAGCTGAGAGGGACTGCTGTGCAATCAGGGTTGGAGCAAAAAGAAAACAATCCTTTTGCTTTCCTAACTTACTCCTGAAATGCCACCCTGACTTTGTGGCAGATTGGTCCCATGTTATAGTCTGTGCTAAGCCTTATTATTTCTTTTAAGATCAATTTTAGGTTTTTTTAAAGATCAATTTGAGTTTGGAGAGAGTTTATTTTTACTGTGGATATAGATATATAGGTAACATATAAAACATATTCTTTACACTTGATTAACTGTTTTTAAGTGTACAGTTCAGTAGCATTAATTGACAACTATTAGCATTATCCATTCTCCTGAATTTCTCTGTTATCCTAAACTGAAACTTTTCTATTTTATTTTAAAGAGGATAAAACAATAAAACCAATCAAAACAAACCAATGTAAGTGATACAGGACTTCAAAACATTACAGAATCAACAATAGTTACCATAATGCCTTTTGATGTCTTCAAAATAGCTGCAAATAACTTTGGGCATAGTAAAAATCAAACAGAACAGAATAGAATAGAAACAATAAAAGCAAAACAATGAATGCAATAAAGGACTTCAAAACAAGCCAATAGTAAATCCTAAATTGCCACCATAACATTTTTTGCTCTCTTTGAAATAGCTGCTCCTGCCATAGGACTTGACATAATCAAACAAAACAAAAGAGAATAAAACCCAATCCAACAAAACAATGGAAATGATATAGGACTTCCAAATCAAGACCACAGGGAATCAACAATGGCTACAACCCTCAGAAGGAGATTCCCCCAGATGCCACACTGTGTACCACTATCCCCTGAACCTATGATCAGACCACTGACCCCAGACCTCAAATGTTAGTGAAACACCAAAGCACCACAGCATCCAATTGCATTTCACCTCCATAGCTATTATCAGAGCCTGTGTTTTCTGTATAAAGGGGTCCCTTATGGTGAGGCAGAGGAGAAGGAGATTGGCACTTCTTGTTTGCCAGCCCTCACACTGGAAGGGGCTGGGGTCTGGCTGTTCCCAATCTGGCAGTGGCCTGTGCATGGCATTGGTTCCCACACTTGCTTCCTGGTGTGGTTTCTCTCTCCCCCTGGTCTGCAATTGGCACTGACTCACAGGACGAGGCCTGAGTCTGGCTCCTAACTGAAACCAGCATCTCGTCCCCTCACCTCCCTCTGGTTTTCCATTTTACTTTCTATGGCCACCATTTTACTTTCTGTTCTAGGTACTTGGTTACTGTACCTTGGTACTATACCAGTGGAATCATATAATACTTGACCTTTTGTGTATGGATATTTCATTAACATAATGTCCTCAAGGTTTATCCAAGTGGTAGAGTGTGTCAAAATCCCATCCCTTTCTAAGGCTGAGTAATATTCCATTGTTGTCTTTTCCACATTTTACTGTCCCGTTCACTGTCACTGGCCAGGTATTTGGGTTGTTTTTACCTTTGGACTACTGTGAATGTGGTTTCTTTGAACCTGGGTAGGAATCTGTTTGAACCCTCTCTTTCAGTTCTGTGATTATGCCCCAAGTAGATTTGATGGATCAAACAATGGTTCTGTTTAATTCTGCGAGGACCTGCCATACTGTTCTCTACTGTACCATTTTCCCAGGAGTCTTCTGCGTTCTTGTGATCCCTCTCATATTCTCTCAACAGCCAATATGGAGGGCATTGTCACCATCATGGGCCTGAAGCCCGAGACAACCTATGCGGTCCGACTGGCAGCCCTCAACGGCAAGGGGCTTGGCGAGATCAGCGCAGCTTCCGAGTTCAAGACGCAGCCAGTCCGTAAGTAAAGCCAGCTGCCCAGCCTTTGCCATATACCCACGGTCTTCTCTTTGGGGACAGCCAGGACTCTGACCTGGCCCTGCCTCTCAAGTCCCTCTGCTCACAGCAGCCCCATCTCCTAGTTCTCTGGCTCTTGGGGATGGCTAACACACACTGCTTTCATTCTGTCTTGCTCAGCGGGGTTGGGGACACTGCCCTAGAAGCTTCTCTGGCCAGTTGGACTGGTGAGATGGGGGCCATACACACCACCAGAACAGTTTTGCCAGGAGTGGAAAGAAACCCCAAGGGTGGGGGGATTAGAGGCTCTGAGCATGTGTAACTTGAAGGAGAATCACAGACAGTGACAGTTCACATGATTTGTGGTGGAATTTTTGAGGCAGCAGAGATACTAAGTCATACAGAAATGGAGACCAATACAGGATACGTGAGCAGGAGCAAAATCTCCATCATGACAAAGCAAAAAGGCCAGCTGTGGCCATGGGCTTTTCCGCTCCTCATGTTGTCTCTACCTCAGAGGCTCTTTTAACAGAGCTGCTTCTCCCTGATTCTTCCCAGAGCTGCATCTCTGTTTCCCTCCACCATTCCCTTGCCTCAGACAGCTTTGCCCTGGCTTCCCGCAGCAGCCGGGCTCAGGGCGAGCTCCGCACTGGCCTCCTCCCTCTACAGACCAGAGCTGCTGCCCTGGGGGCTCTGGAGTCTGGCCAGCTGGAAAAGACGCTGGAGCAGGGGATTCAGGAGCAGCCACAGGGCTCTCCGCGAGTCCTCTGGCTCCTGGGTTTAATGCACATGGGAGAATCCTTTGCTCCCTTGTCTTGGGAGCCAGGACCCTGCAAAGGGACCCCATTGCTTCTTCCCAAAAGTACAAAAGCCCATCTCATCTTCCTTCTGCAGGGATTGCTTCTTTCTGGATTGGAAAGTAATTTGATAATTTGAGTTTCCAGCTCCAACTCTGTGTATTCTGTTCATTCCTTTTACATCTTATTTTTTTTCCCTTGGGTCTGTCTCTTGGCTTTTCTTTGCGTCTGTGTTCCATCCATGGGAAATGCAGATAGCCCTCCTCCACGTAAGTGCCTCTTCATACCTCATTACCTGTGTTCATAGCATTAACATCTGCTAGTCCTAGTTCTTAATTTAGTTTTGGTCCCTTTTTTTGTCCCCTAGAGGCTGAAGTAGATGACACCGTCTGGGCTCTAACCACACTGACTTAGTCTAGTTGTACCCTTGTTAACGTCTGTAGGTTATTTCAAGAGGCTAACACTCTGTTTTAGAGCATGCGACTTCTGTGTCTTTGGAAATTGTGTCTACTTATTAATTTGTGTGTGTGATGATTACCCTTGCCCTGTGGCAAAGATAATGTTTGCTGAGCCAAGCATGGTGAAAGTCTGCAGATGGTTCCTGAATAACATGCCACAGCACCACCTCACCTATAGCCAGTCTGCCCAAAAAGTGACCCCAGACTCAGCCAGCTGCTATTCAGCATCCCTTCAAGGGAAGAAGGATCTGAGCATTCACATTCACTTTAGGAAATAAAAGAATGGTGCTCAACTGATTCCTTGCTTTTCTATCAGCTGGCAAGGGAGGTAGACAGAAGTTTTGGCTGGGGACCCCTCCACACAACAGCTGCTGTTCTAATAGTGTGGCATGAATTTAGTCCTGCAGGAAGCTATTGTGGGGTCAGCTGTGTTTGTTAGTATTAGGTCACTTACAGTGCATTTCTGGGTTTGGAAAAGACTGAGCACCTAACCTCATAATTCTACTGCCTAGGATGGTGGACAGGTTTCCCACAGGAAAGACAACCAGGTCATGTAAACTGTAAATGCAGCACACAGAGGACAAGGGTGACAGTGTGTTGGGCTGCTGCTACAGGGAGTAGACCTCTGCCTGATCCCTTTGGCCTCTGTAGACGTCTCCAGGCTTCACTTTGCTGTGACTCAACCCTTTCTTCCTAGGCTGAGCTCAGCCAGGAATGGTAGGAGGCAACACTCACACAGACTGGGAGACGAGTTCTTCAGGAAGCTCCACATTCTTTTCCTAAAAAGCTGTGGGCTCCTGAAAGACACTTAGGGAAACTTATTTTAAAATTTATTCACAAATATTGCAGCAGCAGCAAAAACTAAGTAGCTAAATGTGGAGTTTTTAAGCAAGTGCTTACTCCACACTCTCAGCTGAGTTGGTGTTTGAATGCACTGCCTTGGGAGGGTGACAAGGTGGCGGGTAGAGTTGCCAGGTAGAAGGAGCAACTGGCTGCTCTGGGCTGCTATTGTGCCTCAAGGAAGTTCATGGGGAGCCCCTCGGGGTGAAAGAAGTCCTTCTTCCCAGATCTTCCCCCAAATCCCTAACTCATCCTTCAGATGAGTCTCTGCGGTTCTTCTTTTCTGAATGTGGTCACTAGATGAGTGCTAGCTTTGTATACAAAAGACGGGGAGGCTGGGGTGAGGACTGCTTTCGAGTTTCTCATGAGGGACTGAAGTTTTAGGATCAAATCAAGGTAACTAGGTCTTGGACTTCAGAGGCCACATTGGGTTTCACTCATCGCCAGTCTAGGCCTGATAAAGATGAGATTTTCATAGTATCAGGGGCTGTGTTCTTAAAGTTGGTGTTAAAAATTAAATGTTTAATTAAAGCTTTTAATTTTAGGTTTGCTTTTTAATTTTTTTCTTTGTTTAAAAAAAGAAGACCTCTCAACCTTGTTGTGTGTTGTTGGGTAGCGTGAAAATGGCTCAGTAATCAAGATTCCAAGAATCCCTCTGGAGGGTGGTCCCTCATTTCAGATAGATCAAGCATAATGAAACAGCAGTGGTGCAAAATGTTGGTTTTTCTCAATCCTGTAATAAAGCTGTACTTTAAAGAACAAGAAAACAAACTTCTGAATAAGTAGAACAGCGACATAGTTTTAGAATTTAGTGTTCCTGTGTTGAGAATTTAAGCAGAAAAAGGTGGTGTGCATATGAGAACATCATACTCCTAGAGTTTCTAACCGGGCCTGGCCCAGGGGACAGCCTGCAGCTCCTAGTTCTGTCCAAGAAAAGGGCACCATTGGGAGGGTAGTGCCAGCACTCACCACTGCTGAGACAAAACCCATTTTTTGGTACTAGGAAGTGAGGACAGGTTTTAGGAAGCACTTTAAATTTTCACTATTCTCCTTAGAAGGCACTAAGGTTGCCTGAGCTCAGGGAAACAAGATCATCCATCAGTTTAGCTGTGTGTTTTCTGCAAGTTTAGGAACCAGTGGTATTGGTTTCCACCACTGGCTCATCTTGCCTGTTGACAGTTCACTCCTACCGTGAAGAATTTTTGGAGAACAGAACCGCATTGCTCCTATAACAGCACAATCAGGCCCTGTTTGTATCCTCAGGCTCAGGGAGGGGAAGGCATAGGAGGTCTGGGGCCAGCAGGGAGTGGTGTGCCGAGCAGAGAAGGATTAGCTGCCAGACTTCTACATTGGAAGGGTCAGCTGAACCTACTGATTTAGCCTTAGTAGTGAGATGTCTCAATAATGATGCTCCTTAATAGACTTCTCCACATTCAGGGGCATGGGTATACCAAAGGCGGGGATGAACAGGGGACATTATTGAAAGCTGCAATCACTGAATGTCCCTGCTTCTATACTGCTAAATAGAAGGCATGGCTTACTTGCATGGAAATGCCCTTGTGTATAGTTCATAAATGTGATGGTCTTGAGGTAGCTGTGACTCTAGACAAACAAATAAAACTCTAATCTGGAGGAAGTGTCCCTGTTTCATGTATTTTTAAACCAAATACCGGCATGGTGTCAAGACACTCAAGCAGAAAGCTCCCGACTTCTGTTTGCCTTGGAAGGAACAGCTTCCCTGACAGAACTGTTTACAGTGCATTTTGAACCCTTTTTCTCATCATTGTTTCACAGCCTATGTATTTGCATTGTCTGAGCATTGCGTCTTACGTGGCTTCTATACCATGAGGCAAAATACTGTAGACCGTTTCTTGCAAGACATAGAGCATACCTAGGAGTCTCTATTCTTAAAAAGTGTCTTGAGATTTTTTATTTTCATTTGTTGTCCCCTAGGTGGCATATGCAAGTATACATTAATTGTATGAGAATATTGTGCTTTAATCACATAAAATTCCATTCCTATGCCATGGTAATTTGGCAATTATGCAAATAATCCAAACCAAAAAATAAAAGAGAGAGGAAGGGAAATACACTTTCACTTGAATTAACTAGGCCATCCAATCATGACGAGTTAGAAACCGATCCTCCTCTGATTTCAGAAACAGTGTACTTAATGTTTTAATCAGATATTGTCACCCAGGAGGTGAAGGAGGACCCAACCACAAGCTTAAAGGCAACGTTGGCAACATGTCAATGCTTTTCCAAATCTTTAACTCTCAAGGACTTTGCCTTGTGACTCTTGAAGGGACAACTTCTGAGTATTTGTCAATGAAAAACTAAAAAGGCTTCAGTGTTCCACATGTTTTGGATTCACAGTTTCTAATCCACCATGTAGAAAGTTTCTTGATGATACTTTTTTAGCCTCTCTCTCACCTGCCTTCCCTTTCTCTGGGGATGCAGCGATAACCATGGAACATTATTGTCATTGCGGTGCCATAACAGCATCCACATAGTCACTTTCTGGAGGAATTTTTTGGAGGGCAGCAGTGTTTTTAACATCATTTGTGTGACAAATGACCATGAACCTCACCATGTCTATTTCCACTACATTCACTTATTAAAGTTGGAGAGTGAGGCATAAAGCTTTGCAGACGTGCCACATACACGTAAATATGTGCCTGTGTGGAGACATGTATGTGGTATGTGACAAAGAAGCCAAAGTCTTTTTACCCACTAACAGTTCACCTTAAGCTGAAGTCTGGGTTCCCTTCCCTGCTGTCCTGATCCTATGCAGACAGCTGATGCTGCTGAATTGGCTATTTGTTTTCAGCTAGGGCTTGAGGCTTCTGCAGCTGCTTCTGGCCCAGACCCTTACCTGAACAGCAGGGCTTGGCAGCCGCTCGCCATCCTGGTTTGAAGTTCAGAGCTCTGCCATCAGCTGGTGTGCTGGTCTGCTGGCCACCTGTTCCATGCACAGTATTTCTCTTCCCGAATTTAACACTGTACGGCTCCTCAAACCGACACCCCAACATGGCCGCCTTCAGTTTTTCACCCAGTCTCTGTGTGCCTCCTTGATCTGTTCCCTCTCCCTTTTTTTGTTTCACTTTTATTTTTCTTTCTTTAGCAGCTGCTGCTAGCTCTTCTACCCTTGCTCCATTGTCTTCACCAGCTAGTGAGTATCATTTTCTTCATCCGTCTCTCTGCAGGTTGCTTTCTACCAGCCAGTTTATCTGCCTAATGTCATCTCCTTTACCAGATGATAGTTCAGCTTAGAGGGTGAGAATCCACATCAGGTTTTAGAGAATCAAATAAAAAGAGACATAGGTGCAGGGCGTCTCAGATTCAGGGGAGGCAAGGGAAGAGCATTGCTCTGGATAAGAAACCTGCAGACAGATTCCCTGAAGCTGCCACAGCTGGCCCTATCCTCAGGATTCCAGCAGGCTGGACCAAAGCTGATATTTGGAAAAGCCAAAGGAATTTACTAAGAAAAATGTCTGCTCTACAGGGTCATACGAAATCCTTTGAGGTGTTTTGTTCTTATCCTTTATTTTAATTGGCACAGTTAGACTCCAGCAGGGAAATCAGAGAGTAAGACCTGTAACTCTCACTTTATCCTTAAATGCATACATTTCTTATAAATATTTGTGGGAAAATAAACAGTGTCTGCTTGCAGATGTGCCTGGCAGTAGACACTCAGGGAAATTATTTAACCCTTTGTAACGCAGGTTTCCTTTTCTCTAAAATAGAACGAGCATTCTACCCACTCCCTTTAGAAAACAGCAAACATTCCAGCTTTCGGCTTTTATCATGTGGGATGACTACCAGGGACCCAGCAGGAACGTTAACTGGTCAGTCTCAGGCTTTGTCATCCTGGCTGACCGAGGATCAGTGCCAGCCATTTCATTCCATGGCTTTGGTCCTTTTGTAGAGTAGAGAGAGCGCCAGGCCTGGCGCTTTCTGGAGTTTGGAACCTAGCTTCCTAGGTGGAAGATGGACAGCTGCTGAGCAAGTATGGGATGCAGCACCAGTCCTGGCCTGGGGCAGCACAGGACAGCAAGTGTGCAGGAAGGGTAGCCTTGCCCAGTTGACTTCATCCTTCCTTGTCCAGCAGAAACCACTGTGGTATGCAGGCAGCCTGGGAGGAGACTCAAATCCCAAGCCCAGGTGCCACCTTCCGCCATCTTTTTGACTGGGAAACATGCCCACCACTCCACACGTGCCATTCTGGGCAACCCCACAGGAGTTCAGCTTTGGAACCAGGCCGACCTGAGTTCAGATCCTAGCCCTGCTACTTCTGCCTGCAGTACTGGGACCATGGAGGAGTCACTCAGCTTCCCTGAACCTCCGATGTCTCATCTCTAAAATTAAGGGCAAATTACACTTCCCTTAGAGATGTTTGTGAAAATCAGAAATTAAACATTTAAAAAATACAAAACACAGTACCCAGCATATAGCAGCTAGGATAAATAGTACGAATAAATGGTAATGTTTCTACATATTTGTATTAATATTGATACACCAGGGAAGAAAGGAGTGGGAGATGTCTCCTTCATCATTGCTCTTTTCTTTATAGCGATGCCTATATTTAAATAGTTGTACAAACATATGTAACAATACATAATTATGAGTTTGTCTACAGTCTCTCCTTCACCTTGATGTGCCCTTTCTGTCCTTCATGTTTCCATAGCAACCTGGCCTTTAACTGCCCGTACAGCAACAGAACTGTCTAGTGAGTACCAAGCTGAGCGCGCTCAGCCCCACCCCTGATTGCTACTTGCTGTAGAGCCAACTTCAGGGTTACAGCACTGCCTGTTGTTTCTCTTTTTATTAAAAGCAACAGTTGTGAATGCATGGAGGCTTCTAGCCTAGAATGGTTCCCTAAGCATGCTGTTTGCTTGGCTAAGAGAGCAAACCACGCATCCCCAAAAGAAAGGGAGTAATTATTCAGAGAATACTCGGCATGAGGAGGCCTTTCCAAATTGACTTTCACGTTAAAAATAGAAAAGGATTAGGGAAATGCTGAGCAGACAAAGAACGGCAATTCCTTCTCGTCTGTCCCTCCCTCTAAAGCACACACAGACACACACACACACACACACACACACACACACACGTTGCTCACGCATGCACTCTGACTCATGCGCACTCACTACATACTGAGAAAGACTGAGAGCAGGAGAAAAGGCAGGAGGAAATGGCTGCCTGGGGAAAGGTGGAGGGCGTGCAGGGAAGGAGGGCGTCTCTGCCGCCTGGCGCACGCCTGCCTTTGTTTCAGTATGCACAGAGCACACACATGCAGGAGGCTGAGCTCCTGCAGGCTCTTTCCAGGATTCTTCCTCTGCTAGAAAAAAAAATGGACCAAGGAAACCCAACCCAGACTGTCTGAGTTGAAAGTCCAAATGACACTGCCGGAATTCAGCTCTTGACAACATAGTCAAACATCAGATGGAGCTGTCTTTTGCCATCACGGAAAATATGATACTGAATCAATACCATGGCAGTTTCCAAGCGGGTCTTTATAATGCTCTTTCAAAGTGTGATGTGTGAAGACTTAAGGCCCCAACTAAGCAGTAAGAATGTCTGTGTGCATGTTTGCTGTGTCCAGGCACCAAAGATGTGCAGGAGTTTCAGGTTTTATAACATTTCTGGGTGCACGGAAAAAAACATTTATCCCATCAAGCGGTAACTCAGAGTGGGAAGGCAAAAAGCAGGTATGCAAAATATAGCTCCCACTCCCTGAGCCAAGGCTTCTGATACATAATTAAACAGAGAAGGAAAGTTTCCTGGTTCAGTGTGTTGCATGAAATGGTTCCTTTTCTTCTGCAGAACACAGTTAAGACTCTGCTTTCCTGGTGTTCCTTCTGCGTGTGTGCTGTGATGAATTTTAATTCTTGAGGCTTTTGAGGTTTCATTTTGTCAGCAGAGGCCATGACGATAAGCTATGCTCAGATACTTTTAATTTGTATGATCCAGGGTTTTTGGGAAGGGTTGCATATGGAAAAAGAATGCAACCAAAAACACCCTTTCTCGTACAGTGTCCCTCTGGCCCCTTTTTCAGGTTGGTGCAGTGTGTGTCTCCACACAGTGGGAGAAGGCTACAGCTGTGCCATGTTTAAGGTGTCTCCCTGTAGCTTAGTCTTCTATGTCAGTGAGACACAATCCCGCTGCAGATTTTTCATGAAGGAGGAATGAAGTGTTTTTCCCCAGACATGTCTTTAATTTTTTTATCATCAGACCTCTCTGCCCGCAGACAAATGCTTAGTTGTGGCATCCAAAAGAAGAAAGCTTCAGTCTGCTTTATTTTGAACCTCTGGACTGCTGACGCAAATTGTCCACTGGTACTGAAATAAAGGAGAGGCATGTCATAAATAAAGTTGGGCAGCAGCGTGTATTTAACATGAACATAATCTAGTACATGGGAACTGCAGTGGGATTAATAGCAAAATAGCTATGAGGATGCAAAAATACATCAGCCATCAATTAGTGGAGCTGAAAATAAACACATCTCCTGGCTTTGCATGTCTTTGGTAATCTATTTATGAATGCAAAAAGGTATTCTAAATACAATCAAAGGAGAACCTACTCAATTATGTATATATACATATATATTCTCTGCAGGACTTCTTTGGTGGGAACTTGTGTCATGTCAGGCAATCAGAAGCATACATTCTGTTAGCTCAGAGTGGCATGGAAATCTGTAACTTGGCTAAAGCATTTCTGTCTAATTATTTTTAATCAGCACAGTTCTTTGGACATAAAGGTATCTTAATCTCTCTTCTTGGCCTCAACTGGCAACACCCAAAATTTCCCCAGGTCTGTGAAAAGTAGAGTGGGAAACCCCAAAATGATTTTGAAGAAGTCAGTATCATTCAGTTCCAAATTGGAATGTAGAGTACAATATAGAACCAACAGAAATGTAAATGAATCCAAACAAGAAAGCTGTTTGCTACACTACAAATCGCAAATCCATTTCTTATCAGTGCAGCCACATGTCTGAAGATATCACTCCGTCCAGTCTCGCACCTGTTTAATGTCAGGCTGTCAACTCACTGGGCCAGCAGTTCAGCATCTGCAGTGTTGTGGCAGCAGAATCATTGTCTCAACTGACAGAATGGAAAATATTCCCCAGTCTGCCTTGGCTTTGTCCTGTATGTGTGTGTTGACTTTGGGGAGTGCCATTTTGTGTTGAGAGTACAGTGGAAGTGCAGATGAGGATATAGGATAAGACCCCCAAGGCCACCATCTCTGGCTTGCACCTACTTATCCCCATGTAGCTCTTCCTTGTCCTTGTTTCACCAGTGGAAACGTGAATTGCATTTTCTTAATTTAATATAATCTTCTTTTCCAGGACTCACAGTCTATGCTTAACAATCTAAGGACTCTTCCTTGATTGCTCATGATCTGTTTCATGGCCTTCACTTCCCAAAGATGCTGAGACGTTTCTGGAATCTATGAATAATAACTTGCTTTTTTTTCTTTTCCTTTAACAGTCTCCTGGATTGACTTTGACATCTGGGTCCTGACAGAAACACCTCCCCATTTCCAAACAAGTGTTCATGCTCCTTGATGTGATATTAATATGCAGTGTTGCAGCTATATCTAATGCTTATTGGTGTTGTTAACCAAATGCTCTTTATAATTTATTATTCTTCTATTTCTGGGCAGTTTTACTGCCCTCCCAATGTTTCTTATATATGCTGCTAATTTAATTTGATTTCTCCTTTTATTTAGTCTGTGATTTTGTTGTTGATTTTTCTCCCTGCCCATTGTTTACATCAGTTTTTAATTTTTTGTATTTTCCATGTGACCTCCTCCACTTTCCTTTCAACCAATCATGTGCGTGCGTATCATGTGACTTTGTCATGTGGCTTGCATGGTGCTGATGATGTCGTCCACGCTGGTGAACAGAAGGTAAAACTCTTTGTTCTGATTAGTGAAATAAATCTGGAACCACAACCTGGAACCTAGGGCTTACTGATTCCCTCTTGTCTCATATTTTCTAATCAATTTGAGAGATTTCCTCAGGTTCTCAATTCACATTCAGAATCCACCATTCCTTGCAACCTTGACTTGGCAATTTGATAACACGACAGGCTTCGGTTTAATATTTTGCTTCAAGATACTTGATCACACCAGCTGCTCTCTATAGTAAGACCATGTTAGCTACAACAGTTTTCAAATTTGAATTTTGACCAGAGTTATTCAAAATTATTGCCCAGAAACATGCTTTGTAAATTAGCCTTATAGCACTGCTATTTAACATTATATCCAATAGTTTTGTAAACCAGACTTGTTCTAAAATGAACCACAGTCCCAGATTGCAAACTTGGAATTTTGCAGAGAGAAATATATAACTATTGCAAAGGTTGTATCTGTCCAGAGCCAGTAAGAATGCTTCATCAAATTCATGCAAATTGAGAACTTTCTGAAATAAGAATTTGGATTAGAGCAGTTTGGCTGTGATTACCGAGGTGTCACTTTTCAAGAGTGGCCCTCCCCCAAGCAGGGGGAACAAATCAAGCAAAAGTCACTTGGCAATTACCATGACTGGAGATCCCGGCGTAATCAAGAAGCACGTGATTGACCCTTGCAGCAAAGGAAATAAAATTATAGCCTAATTAAGTGCATAGCAGTGACAAAATAATTAGTTAATACTGTGCCTGTCACAACCTTGTTAAAACATTTCTCACTTACCAGAAAGAGAGAAAAAGGAAGCCTCTGCTCATGGCTTTTTGCCACTAAATCAAATACCTATTCAGAACCTGCCCTGGGAGTCAAATGCATTCTGCACTCTCCTAACTGAAAAGTTTTACTTCACGTCACACTCTGAGACATATACGGGCTGCACGGATCACGAAATCGAAACTAACACCAGTAACTGTCCAGTGTGCCCGTGCATGCAAGGGGTTCCCCATTGACCTCATTTCTCTGAGGACTGATTGGGCGACACGGTCAAAACCGTCCACAGCTTGTCTTGCATGTTCTTTGTTCCCAGTCTGTTCTGTGTCACACTCCCACATGTCTTAGCCCTGTGCGTGTTCCCTCACCTTCACTCGCCATTTACCATCCCGGGCACTCCCTCCTTGTGTCTGGCAGCTTTGTCCCCCTATAGTCCCATTTAGAGCCAGAGTCCTGAACTCATGCAGGAGCCATCCTTGTTTCTACAAAGAACCTGTCTGATACTTACATTCTATGAAATAAGGCGGGACCATCCCAAACACAAAAGGATACTTGGTCTAGTCCACAATGGATTTTAACTAACTTTAAAAATGATTTTGATGTCAGTCTTAGGGCAAAAAGTACTGAGACTCTAAGATTTTCTAAACTCAAGTTCTACACAAAGTAATGTAATTTTAGTGTTTCCCTATATTGGTTGCCAGCAGGAGCAGTTTTCTTTCAGACGGGTGGCAACTGCTCTGTAGCTTATGTTTTGGAAAAATGTCTGGATCTCCCCATGAAGTGTGAGCAGATGTTGGTCATAGGATTTGAAACTCACCAGTTTATTTAAAAAAAAAACTTAGGTCATTTTTGTACAGTGATGTAATTCAGAATGAAAAAAAGCACAGTGTTAACAAGGTAGAAGAAATTAATCCACTCCTCTGAAGAAGAGATTTGTCTAGATGTTTAGGCATGGCCAGAATGGTTGAAGATATTTCCTGCAGTTGCCCAAGAAACCTTCCTCAGCTGTGATCTTAACTCTCAGCAAAAAATATGGCCAATACTTAAAGAAACTTACTGACAGCCTTATGGGATCCCAACGCTATGATTACCCCCTCGTCAAGCAACGTATCCCACCAGCCACTCTCCTGCCGTCTGCAAGCAGCAGGCTGAGGACTTGTTCTTCAGGTGAGCTGCCAGCAGCAGGAAATGGCCTTTAAAAACAAAATCTAAGAGAATGGAGAAGTCAGAGCAAATGAAACTTACGGAGGAAAGATACAAAGCTTAGTTAAGGACGGCATCTTTTTTCTGAGCACTAGTAAGAACTTCAGGCGAATTGGACCTGAATCCAAAAGGTAGGCGTGACCAGGGAATCCTCCTGACAGTGAGTCATCCACCCAACAGCTAGTGGAGTCCGGTGTTCCCTGGCTGCGCTCCGTCCACTCCTCTGCCGAATTTGCTGTGCCTCACTTACCATATGCTGAATATTCCATCCACCCAACATCAGTTCAGCTGAGCAGTGTTGACTGAGTCCAGCAGCACTGAAAGAAGGAGAAGGGGGCTGAGAATGGGGACTGAGCGGCATCCCCATAAGCCGAGGCACAGGTGCTGGAACGCCAGGACCGAGTTCGCTATGGGGAACTATCGTACTCCACACCAAAGCTGATTTCTGACATTACGGCCTTGTGCAACTGCAGGACTTCTGATGACTCCACAGAGCCGTAGTCTGGTCCACCAGCGGTTGAGGACTCTGTAAATGGGACTTCCCCCCTCCCTACAGCACGTGACTGACAAGAAGTCCCCTGGACCCCTTCTGTCATGGCACCGCATGTGTGAGCATGGCTTCCTCCCACCCACTCATAACGATCTTTTTTTCTTTAGCTACTGACACTGACTTGTACTAGGAAGTGCTGATTCTGATCAACTAAACTCTTTAACACCCAGTCTTCCTCCTTAGATTGAAAACATCACTAACCACCCCTTCCACACCCTCCTTTATTTTTTTACAGCTGTGTGTCTGGATGAGTATGATCTCTGACAGGTCGACAAAGACTTTTCACCAGGGTCTCTGCTTCAGTTGCCTTTATTTCTAAGGACTTCCTACACTGGCGGCTCCCAGGGTAGAAAGTTAGCGGGAAGGGTCTGAACAAGGAAGTAGTGATGTGTATCACCCTGAATTCTGTGGGCAAGGACCAAGGGCAGCCACTTTGGAAACTGCCAGTTCCTCTAGGATTCCCAGGATGAGGGTGGAAACATCCCAAGAGCCTCATTCTTCTTAATAACCAATCTAATGTCCATGAAATAGTGTCAAAGATAGATGTGCACCAATCCCCTTTGTGGCCTTGGAGGCGGGAGTCCAATTAATTGTTAACCATAGTTATTTCTGTCCTAACTTCCTCAGCCTGGATCAGCCCCATAACCACAAACCATACCTTCGTGGTCATATTTTCTTTTTAGGATGATGTAACAAAACTAATTGATCAATTAATTTGTTGGTGTTTTCATGACACCCACGAGAAGGGAACTGGTATTTTCTGTGGTTCGGTCTGTCGCAGCTCATTCATTGGATGCTATTTAATTTGTACTTCTTGCTGACATTTGCCACCCTACCCCCAACACAGCTTCACAATTCCTAAGAAAAAAGCTTCTAGAAAGGGTTTGTGGAGCAGGTGCTGAGGGAACTTAGGCCCAGAGAACTAAGCATACTTTCTCTGCAAAATCTGGGAAACATACCTGCTAGTTTTGTATCCCAATCAATACTCCCTGGAGCCAGAGACTAGTATGGAAAAAAGTCAGGTCACCAGCATAAGCACATCCTTAACTCTGGATAGGGAAATGAACACTGACTCCGGAGGCCTGATTTGGGGAGGATTAAAACTGAAGGCAAATTGACACCCATCCATATCATTGTCAGGTTGTTCTTTGGGACTGTCAGAACGTCTGACAGGCTACCGAGAGAGGCATCTGGGAGAATTAGAAGGATCTGAGAATGTATGCAACATAAATCATGTTAGATGCATTTGTTTGACATCGAAAGCTAAGAGTTCCATTCTAGGAAGAAGAATTAGTGGTCTACTAAGTCTAAATCCAGATTCCCTAAGGCAATTTTCTGAACCCCTAAGGGACCTGTCAGTAACCTCCCAATGGAACTATAATAATCCTGAGTTTGAAAAAAAGAAAGAAGCTTCATATCTGAATGGCTAAGTCAAACATTTTGAACTTTTTAAAAGCAAATAATAAAAAGTATATAAATGTTTCAAATTGCTTCAAAGAAATAACCAACCAAAAGAAACAGGAGTTAAAATAAACAAAATGAATAGTATTTTTAACACCCAACAATGCTACATGTTATTAAAAATAATAGTTGTATGCAAGCTCTAAATTTGTTAGCAGTTTATATCCAGACCCCATAACTCTGTGTGGATTCCTATCGGAGAAGAAACAAAGTAGATGACCAGACCACAGAGATCAAGCCTTTCAGGGGGGTGGCTGTTTGGCACCTCAGCATTGCTGCACAATATATAGCTCTTGGTGCTTGGGCTTCTTCGTGTGAAAAGTAGAAAACTGTTTTCTTCTAAAATTCACAGATGCTTCCCAATGCCCTGGACTTGCTATCATTTTTGTCTTGGCATTGACATAGCCAGCAGTAGTTTCTAACCCCAGAGCTCCTGCTGATGAGAGGAAGGGAATGAAGCCGACTGAGATTTAAGGGCACAGAAGTCTGGCAATTACAAAGGAAGAACCTACAATCTCCATGGCCAGAAATACACATTTCAATTATGGCTTCTAAGGAAGAATTTCACAGGCTCTACCTAGAACACCTCTGAGTCTATGGGTTTTTATTTTCCCATGTATGATTTATGTTCTGCTAGAAAAAAATACCAGAACTGCCCAATACTTCTTATTTATTATTGGCAAGGTTAATTTTTAAGGCACTACTGCTTTCATCTTTACATAAAATATTTTGGGGGAAAATTTTGAGTCATAGCTGAAGCTAAACTCAAAGGGTATAATTAACCCCAGGGGTCTTCTTGGAGCAACCTGCCTATTGCTGCTGACTCACAAACCAGCATTTACAAATAATTACAATATTGGTTTTACTGAAATTGCTCAGAATGATTTCAATCACAGCAACCACCCCAGAACCTCAGGACCCTTTAAATCATTTCCTCTACTAGTGTGTTCAATTAAACAGTGAGCTTCCTGAATAGCGGGCCCTTGTTCCATCTGTGAAAGCCCTTTCCTTGGCAAGAATGGCTTTGTGCAGAGAGTCTGGGAAGGTTTTTTAACTCCACTTCTAATTTTTAAGAAAAATAGCTGACAATAAACATTTGAAGATGAGTAAGACAATTGGTTAAATAAATCCCTCCTTCCAAACCTGAACATACTTACAAGTCATAAAGCTTCAAGTTGATAAAAATCTCTATGATTTTAGTTGAAAATGATATTCCTGTAGAAGTACTATAATAGGAAAGAGTATATTTCTATCCAAGGACCTCAGTATTTTTTAAAATAATTAACATAACTAAGTTTTTTCATTTGGCTAGCAAAAGCGTATCTCGTTCTCTTTGACGACTTCATGTACTAATAGACTACATGGTCATATGCAGTACATATTTGCTGATTAAATCATAAACCATTCAAAATGGTACAACTATATATTCTATGAAATATATAAAATACTCTAAAATACTCTACATTGTATAAGAATATCAGAGTAACATGGTAGTATTCAGAAAAGTTGGTAACAAATTATAGTGTTCTAACTGGGGTAAATGTTAGAACTATGTTGTAACAGTTGTACAATTTTTAAGAGTTTAGTTTTGTGTGATTCCAATTATATTTTCTCTGAAACAGATCCAAACATAAGAGCTTACCTCCAACATGGCTATTGAGTTTTACGAAGATTGCTTGAAGGGATTTTTGTTCAAATGACTTTAAAGAGACTTGGGAGTCTCTTTTCAAATACAGAATTTCTTGAGAAAACTTTTCAAAATTGTGAAGCAAAAAGCTGACAACTTTGTGCCTTAGAGATATGAAAGTCTTGATCTTGGAGTGAATCTCTCTAAAATTGGCTGACGATCATACATTGTGTCTTCAGTATTCCACAGTGTCATGGAAATAGCTGAGGCGTAGTTGATTCCCCCTAGTATGATGACCGTTACTCTGCTGCCATGATGGAGCCCCAGAGAGCACTGGATCCAGTGCCCATATTTTGCAAATGTAGAGACTAAGTGCTGTGGCTAAGGCATCAGACACCCCACAAAACAAAATTCAAAAAAGGTGTTTTGTGGTACTGATCCAGCCTTGGAAACCTACACTGGTCCATTCTGAGAGAAAACAGGGAAATGCAGCAAAACAGCTCCAATGACTTTATTTGCATATATTCCCAAGGAGGCTTGGAGAACTATGCATCCCTAGCCTGGTGGCTATGTTGGAAGGGCCCCCACACTGCCTGATGAAAATCTCCTCCTTCCTTAGGCAAATAGGTCATCCAGCACACAGTTCACATTGTGATCCTCAGTGCAGAAAGTTACCATGACTAATGTCCACTTCCCTTTGATACTATGGTCACCAGTCATTTCAATTGGAGCTTCCAGTGCTAAAATCGAAAATATTCCAGACTCCCTGAGAAGAACTGGTCACCCTAATTCAGGCAACGAATAGAATTTACCAGTTCAGCAAGACTGAATTTACCCAGAGCTCATGCCCTGCTCCAAAACAGTACACTGAGGTACTTTTCAGCGCTGGACATTTATAATGATGTAGACATCATGGAAGTATTGCTCAAGACTCAGAAGAGCCTACATACCTGGCATAGCTAAACTAAATTTCTAAGGATTTTCCACTTAATAGTTGGGGTCAGTGGCTAGATAGTGGTCTAAACGCAGGACAAAACCTTGCCTGAAACCCATTTATCAATGCATTCTTGGGGTTTTCTTTAATTATTGGTTGAAGAGAACAAATAATAAACATAAATTTTCTATAAGCCATCCCTCAGTCATCAAAACTGTAGACTCTCCTTGCTGCAGTGGTTGGTGTACATGTCCCCGTGACTACCATTTCTCAAGCCTAAATGTGCTCACAGATTGCCAGATATGCTTACCATGGGGTGAGTCTGCATTTCTGACCAGTGCCAGGTGAGGTATGTGCTGCTGGGCCTACAGGGCTGTGCACTCCCTTTCCCTGTCTGGTTCCTCTTGTATCAAGGGAAGAGGTTCCCAAAGTGACTGAACAGGAGACCAAGCTAGACACTATCTTTACCAGCCACAGACTGCTTGGGGCCACAGCCTGGTGGCAAGGCTTTTCCTGGCTCTTCTGTCACATGTTGGCCATTCTGTTTCACAGAGAGCAATCCAGGGTGACCCACCCGGATACAATATACTACTGTATATCTTCCCTAAGTGTTCTCTATGATCTGCAAATAGAGGGCAGATGTGACGCATGCTAAAAAGTGTAGGATTCCAAGTGTTCTTGGAATTTTAATTTAACTCTCTATATCAGAAATTCTCTCACCTTGTTCCTTTCAGTGTGTACTAATGGAACAGCTTCTCTTAAAGTAAGTCAGCATCTTACTTCCACCTCTCGTAGTTTGTCACAGACAAGTTCATCTTCCTAATTGAACTTGGATTCATAGTGCTACAGTCTGAGAGAACTTGCACTACAAATAAAGAAGAAAATGACCTTTTTCTGTTATTGCTGTTGAGAAATGCTAAAGCCATTCTGTTCTTTTTCCTCTCACAAAGAAAAAGATTTTAATGATTGTTGCTTTGATTCATTAAAGTGGCAGGGTTTATCACTCATTGTGTGAAACCATAAATGTAGGATACTTAACGGAGAGTTGCCTGTGGCAAACTGTGTTTTATTTAACCACAATTAGACACTTTTTAAAATGATCCTAAGCAATAAAATGTAATTCATGAAAAGCCAGTTATAAGAATGCCACACCATTCACTCTCTTCAGGGGTCGGACCCTCCTCTGGGGCGAGCAGTATAACAGGGAAAACTGGACTATTTGAAAAGTAACTCTATGGAACATAGATATCTATGGATATGTTTTTACTCAACGACTTACATTTTCCCATATGTCATGCTGTCAATCAAAATATGCCAGGTTTATAAGAATTAAAACTGCAGTTGTGAGAGTAGCAAGAAGGGAAAAGAGACAGAAAAAGCCTTTACTAAAAGGGAAAAAGGACATTGCTCATAGGGACAGTGGTTCCCAGAACATTACAAAAAGACACTCTCAGGTTGAGCTAGGACTGATACAGCTAGGCGGAAGTTAACGTCTCATGTTTATTGCATTTGAGTTTCTGAAAAAGCGAGAGAAGTGCCCAGCCTCACGCCATCATTGCATTCCATTCTGATGGATGCACTTAGCATTCTGTGCACTGAAGTCTCACGTGCGTTCGCTGACCGTTTCAGGGGAGCCCAGCGCACCTAAGCTCGAAGGGCAGATGGGAGAAGATGGGAACTCCATTAAGGTGAACCTGATCAAGCAGGATGACGGCGGCTCCCCCATCAGGCACTATCTGGTCAAGTACCGAGCGGTGAGTTGCCTCTTCCCCAGACCCCGCCTCTGACTTTGCCACCCTGACCCCTGCGTTGGCAGGGCGACAGCATTCAAGTCACAGCTGGGATGGGGGTGGGAGACTCGGGGAGCTTGGCCAGGATTTTAAAATCCCAAGACTGACTTTCAGCTATTAAGCCATGTCCACTCTGGGAGCATTTGAAAATTTCTGAAATGACTGACAGAGGGGCAAACTCACATCACCATTGACTTTGCTGATTCTTGAATTGTTTCTACAAAGTTATCCTGCCATTCTTCAGAGCTTTTTGACAAATGTTGAGCTAGTATCTAATGGTGCCTGTTTTTATTGCAGTGTGTTCTGGGCTGGATGGACACGGTGAAGGTGCATTCTCGGCCCAGAAGCCCTGAGTAGTCGGTCTTAGAATTAGCTCCTCTTTGCAGGCGAGGTAGCTGCAGCTGCTGCAGTCAGCAGTCAGTGCCTGGCACGCTCATAGTTCAGGGAGCCAGGGATTGAGTGCAGGGCTGACTGAAGAGCTCGGGCTCCTCGTGTTGCCCAAGGCTGTCTTCAGACCCCGATGCAGGGGGGATTCCAGCACCTGCTCTTGCCTCTGCACCTGAGATCTACTTTTGGCTAGCAATGATCGTGGCTCTTCTCCCAGCTTGATCACTTTCCATCTAAGATCTCTGTCACCCCAGTGCGCAGACTGAGGATCACTCTCTCCTTTTCTTGGTTTTAAGATGACACATGTCTGTTGCCAAGTGCAATATTGCAGTTGTTGGGAGATGTAGAGTCCATATGTGGGCCTTGGGGACACCCTGTTTCTAGGGCTTTTTATGGTGAAAAATAATGGACCAGAGCAGTTTCCTTTCTTCAGTTAATGCAGAATAAGGTGTTATCCAGTTCTCTGTCTCCCTCTCTGCTTTGTGCTCAGCCCTGTGAGAGTGACATACCCATCCCATAAGGATCTTTGGCACATCCCATAAGGATCTGGTGGCACATCTGGAGAGTCCCCAGTGGACACTCATCTTATCCAATGGGCAGTATATTGGCCATCAAATGACATGCCCCTGTGACTTCTCACTGCAGAGAAGGATGCGAGGACTGGGCAAGCGGCCTGCCTACCGTTGAAAGCAGTTGGTACAGTAGAAAGAAATGCCTCTGGCCGTTGATAGACTAATATGCCCAGTAGAGAGAGCATGGCTTTAGAGTTAACCATGCATGGCACTGGATTCCAGCCTTACCACTTATCAGCATATGAACTGAATAGGTCACCCAATATTCCAAAACCTCCATGTCTTCATTCGTAAAATGAGTATAAAATTATTTATCAAGTCATTGCAAAAATCAGTTACAATATATACAAAGAAATGGAGACATGTTTGATACTTCAAAGTCTCTATTAATCTAACTAATATTACTTCTAAGATGTAGGGTCAGTCTAGAAACATCTCCCATGGCTGGCCATCTCCAGTGTCACTTTGCTTGAACAGCCATTGTGACTCCACAGTGATGATTGCAGCAAAATGCTGAGATATTTGAGATTTCAACAACCTTGTCCATCCTCTCTCTTTCACTCAAAACTTAATATTTGCCAAATATCGTCATGTATTATTAATATATATTATATAAGACAATGTTTACTTTATTGAATAGATGCTTTACAGGCTAGCTTTCTCTTTTGTAATGATGTTTGCCAAGGAAGACAGGGAAAAAAGAGCAAACAGCTCAATTTTTTTGCTTCAAATTAAAACAGAGGCCCATACTGAAATATGCAAACTAATTTAGAGCACGACTCCTACTTCCTGACTAGACTCTGAGAAACTAGAATTCCCCTATTAGCATTGCCCTATAATAGTCCCAAGCCCTGGAATAAGCACTGTCGCATTCTTAAAGGCATCTTGTTAGCTGGTACAAACCAGTGTGTCTGGGTAAGACCCCTTTGCTATAAGATAGCTTCTTCCTCCAGCCTCATCCCTGGACCTGTAGTAGCCACTAGACAGTGGTGCCCAGCTCCCTGTCTTCCAGTAAGCATTTGTCAAATGCTGTTGCTGGCCAGTGCATACTTTAGGGTATATGCCTTGTGCAAAAGCCAGAGTTTGTAAAAGAGTAGGCTGCAGAAGTACGAAATCATTGGAAGACTTCTCAGGCGGTCATCAGATCTTCTCCCACATCTGTTTTGTTAAGAAGCTAGTCTCCTAAACAGTTGTTTTGTAAACTCCTGTTCCATACAGACTCACTGGGGCATGTGCAGACTGTGTTAGATGAGAGTGTTAGATGAGAAAGAAGAGGTCCCAGAACTGGGTTTCAGGCCTGTCACTGTGTCCAGAAGAGTGCGTGATCTCTGAGTGGGACACTCCTTGTGGGTCCTGTGAGCATCCCAAGGTCGGGCGTGGTGGCAGGACCCCATCTAATCAGCTGTAGTTGTAGAGACCACGTCACCTGCATGGAATATAAAACCCAATTCAGTTCAGCAGGTTTTCACAGCTTCCTACCGTGAAAGCAAAGAACAGCTTTCAGCCAAAACAGACTTGGCTTCTATCCTCTCTCAAGGTGACTTCGGGAAGTCACCTGACCTCTCTCTCATATTCCCATCTTGAGATTTAGTATGGCCCCAACAAAACCTCCCCAGGTTTTCAGAGAGATACAAGAAGAAAGTGTGTGGATGACCTTTAGCACACTGGCACAGCGTAGGTGCTTGATAAATGGTAGTTTTTATTTTTAATAAAATGGGAATCTATGCAGTATTTGTCAGAAAGGTGAATCATACACCTGAATACGAGCAGCATTTTAAATGTGACTACCCATGTATTTTTGACCCTTCTAGGACATTCTCACACCTTTCTCCGCAGGATCCCAGCGCTCAGCCAGAGGCTGAGGACAGTGCCTGAGCCCTGCAGGCCCCAAGGGTGGTGGGGTTTGACCCACACCACCCCAGTGTGTACTACTGTTTGCATCTGCAAATGTGAAAGGTTGACCTGATCTGTGTAATCCATGGGATTTTTCAGGCTTATCAAAAGAAAATGTCTTATCATTGCTTCCTATTTTTAAAAATTTTATACCAATAATTTTTTACTTCCCCAAGTTTTACCTGTTAGCCTGCCCCACTGCATTTTTATTAAAGCTTTCTGATGTCGTGTATCTTTCCTGCTGATTCCTCCCAAAGCTCTCCTCTGATTGGAAACCAGAGATCAGGCTCCCATCTGGCAGTGACCACGTCATGCTCAAGTCCCTGGAATGGAATGCCGAGTATGAAGTCTCCGTGGTGGCTGAGAACCAGCAAGGAAAATCCAAGCCGGCTCATTTTGTCTTCAAGACCTCAGCCCAGCCCACGGCTATCCCAGGTACAGCTGCCTCTGCTTTCTGTTAGTTTCCTGCTTTAAATTAATGCACAAGTGCTGCACCTCCTAATGCGCCTGAACGACCCTGACAACTTGCTTGCTTACAGCCATCTCATGACTGGTTGACCATGCAAAGCTTAGTTTTGCCTTGTACCTCTGTGCAGTGGGTTGAGATGTACTGGACCCCCAGGAAGGCTTGACCAAGCATCCTGGGGAAAAGGTCCTCTCTGTTTCTGCCTTAAACAACTGATGCTAACCAGTCCATGGGACCCCCTCAGATGGGAAATGCCCCAGCTCCTGCCTTGCCTTGGATGCTGGTTGAGTAAGGATCCTTTACGAGACCTTATCTGCCATCTACCACTCCATACCAGGACCATGGAATGGCTTTGTGTGCTTTCTTTTGACATTGCTTTATATACACAGCCATGGTCCAAATCTCTTCTCTGTGGGGACCCCAAGAGAAGAGAAATAGATGGTGCCCAGTTAGTTATAAACCATATCTGTCTAGGGCCTCTCCACTGACACAGAGATTAAACTGAACCTCTTGAAATGGAACAAGTGGAGAAGACAGACGCTGGAAAGCACCATCGATGAGAGGCAGTTAGTCTGCTAGAAACTGTGGTGTCAGCAGAGCTCTTAGGAGATGCAGATCTGTCTCCAGGGATCCAGGACCAACTCAAGTGTGGGAATAAAGTGAGAGTTCTGCTTGTTGCCCAGCCGCCTTGATGTGATGGCTGATCCCCTCATTGGCCAAATCTCTCCGAGTAGAAAGAGATCACTTTGTTTTTCCAGGCCAGACAAATGCCAGCCACAGGCAGGAGAGAGGGGCACAGAGTATACAGCTGCAGCCTGTTGGAAGGGCTCCACACACTGCCACATTCATGCGTGGTAGGACGATGGCCTTGGGGAGCTGCCCCATGCCTGCCCTGTCTGTAAAGCTTGCCAAGATCTTGGCTCAGCTGGCAGGATTGCTCCTGCCAGGGGGAAGACAGGCCAGAGGGATGTAGGCTGCCTGTAACACAGGGGTATGTACATGGTGATACAGTAAGGCAACAACAAAACAAGAGATCAGCATGTGGCTCCTACGGTTGCTCATGTGTGAATGGGTGTGTTTGGGAGACATATGAGGCCTCCAGTGAGTTCGCAGGTGAGAGTTAAGCTGCAGATCAGTTGCATTATGGGGAAGGCTCCCTAGCACGTGCTGGGGTGCGGAAATCTGAAGGAAGGTGCTGAAGGAAGACAGCTGGGTGTGATTGCAGGAAATGTCTTCATTATTGCTTAATAGGACGTCCAAACGGAGTGACCCTTCTTTTCTTCTGCCTCTTCTTATGTTCTTTGGTCAGTGTTCCCTTGACACTAATGGTACAATGTGAGTATCCAGATCCTCCCTATCTTGTGGGACACATAGGAGTGGGCGGGGGGGAGGCCTGATTAAGCCTCAAGACAGCAAGATGGATTTATATGGTGACTGTTCCCTGGAGTGAGACTTCATGTAGCAGGTCGCTTGGGTGTTCTGTATTTCCGTGCTGGGTTTTGGCAGCAGCATTCATTTCTGAGCAACAAAAATACTAGGGAGACCTTGTCCTCTACAGCCCTCATTGTCAACCATCCAGGTGCCCAGTTAAGCCAGAGCAGGCTGGGGGTTGCTTGGCTCGTGCAAGACGGCTCTGCGGCTGCACTGCACAGGTGTTAGAAGGAGGTGGCTCTGTGCCTGCTTGGCTGTTCCTGGCCGTAGCGTTGGGACCCAGGGATAAAATCTCTTTGCATCACCACACATACATTTGTGGTTGAGCTCTGTGTCAGCAAGGTGGTAGGTGAGGTATGTAAGACTCCGGCAGCCCCGTGGTGGAGGTTTACGCACTGGGAGGAAAGGTCTGCTTCACTGCAAAGGCAGCCCTGCCCCGTGTCCAGCGTGCCCACCTAGTGCAGGCAGCCTCCAGTGCCACTGCGGCAGACACTAGGGACGAGAAGCTGCTCGGTGGCTGCACCCAAGAGGCATCACCTTAGTAAAGGTGACACCTCGCAACTCCCACCCTGGCGCTCCACTTGGGAGGCTCCTGTCCTCTCACTTTAATTTCATTTGCTCGCTGGCCCCTTAACCCCAGAATTAACCCTGCTGTGCTGCTTCTGGCATTGCTGAGCTTCTGACCTGGCCTGTGGTGTTGATACCGCACTGAACCCTCCTCTAACCTTTGTCAATTTAATTTACTAACTTGAATTAACCTTGAATTCTTGTGTTTCCTGATATTTGACCTATTTTTTTCTTTTTATCTATTTTTTTTCTCTGTTTCTGTCTCTGCCTTCTCTTTCCTCCCCCCCTTCCTGTGTCTGTTGTCACTCTTGTCACCGTGGATGCCACTGGCACATCCCCACCACCACATTTATTTTTAAACAACCATATTCTCTGTGGGGACCCATGGCTTGATACCTACAGCCACCTTGGGAGGCAATTCTGCATCCTACACCTTTGTCTCCTTGCTTTTCTCTGCAGTGACTCTTCTTCTGCTCTGTTAGAAACTTGACTACAAAAAATTAAATTTGCTTAAAAGCTCAGTTCCTATAAAAATGACCAGTGCCCCCCTTGGAGGGACCCCGTCAGAACCACCATTGCCCCGCCACGGCCCCTGAACGAGCGTTCTATGCAGAAGAGGAAAGTTTTGCAATTGGAAAAAGCTTTACCTCCTGACATTTTGCCATTCACACATCTTTTTGTGCCACTTCATAAGGAATTTGCCCCCTTTGTAATGGCATTAAAAAGAATTTGATAGCTCTTCCCTTAAACATTTAAAAAAAATAAAGCATTATGCTAGGTTCACAGAGAATTTTCTGCATATCTGCTACTTGTTGCATTTTTTGTAGCAGAGGAAGAATACTAGGCACCTTCTAAAGCTTGCCTCAGATTATTGAAATCACCACATGTCCCCTCATTCTAACTTTGTCACCCCTCTGGTACCAGTCAGTAAGTAGTCGGCTTTGCTTGCATTTAAGAATTTAAGTGCCTGTGTTGAAAGAGCCATACATGGCCATTCACCTGTGTGCTCCGCTGATGGATAAATTAATACTGTGCCCCCAGTATTATAACCAGCACCTTCAGCTGTCTCTAAGAAGAAGGGCAAACTGTGATGCACCCAACACATCAGCTTTGAAAGGTGCTTGTCTCCTAGTGGAGGTGATTCTCCTGCTGCATAGCGGTGTGTCACAGGCAGGCACAGAGCCTCTGAGTCCTGGAGGTTGTGGTTCAACCATGACCCACCTGTACCATAAGCATCCCTATACTAGACAGGTTGGAAGCCTCCACTGTGAACCAGGCACGAGTCCCTTACCTTCTCTGCACTTGCTCGGAAGTACAGAAGGGGAGAGACAGGCCACTCCCAGACCACCCAGCCCCAGAGTGTTAAGGAATCTGGCATTCGGTAAACCTCTCTGCTCTTCCAGAATGCCTCAGCCTCCCATGGTTCAGTGACACTTTTAGGGCATTCATGAAAAGCGAGGTGCTCCTGTGTGCTGCTGTAGAGTTCACCCAGGAGAGGCGGTGGATGGGTTTGGTAGAGCGGGATGCATGAAGACCCAGGGCTGAATCCCTGTCAACCTGTGAGCGTGGGAACAAACCTTCTACCAAATAAAAACTCCCTCCCCTGTTACGGTCATTTATCATTCTACCTATTGCTTCTCTGAACATCTCCATACAAGTTTGATTTTCATTCTTTTTGTTCTTTATATATATTTTTTTCATTGTTATTTTTTAATGTTAAAAGACTAGCTTTTCCCTTTAGGAATTTACCTGACTCCAAGCTGTGGCCTGAGGGCAGAGTCACCTATGCTGGCACCTGCAGTGTCCCCCGAATTCAGTGGAGAGGCCCTGAGTTGCTCAGCAGCTCAGGCGGGCAGCGCCTGACCCCAGTCCCAGATCCCTGCCCTGGAGCCCCGGCTAAGTGTCCCACCAGGGCAGTGACGAGGACAGCTCCCAGGCACAGTGCAGAGCCATAGAGAGAGGAGTACAGTGCCCGCAGAACCCGGCATGAGATAAGAAGTTAGGAAGAGCTGCAGAGAGGGCGGTTCTCCTGGCTCTTCTGATCACCCTGGTAGAATTCTGTGTATTCACCCTACGGGAGCCCACCCACAGGAGAGGAATGGTGTATTTCTAAAGAAATCTTTGGAAATCTAGCCCTAAATTCAAAGAAGACTGACATGGCCTTGTGCCCTCAGCTAGGCAGCCCTCAGCTGGGAAAGCCACAGGGTCATCACAGCAGGTTACCAGCCTGGAAGGAGACTGGTAACAGCTTGTCCTTCCATAGGCTGCGTTAGTGTGCGCTGGCTCCCTGGACACTGAGACCCTGGTGGCGCCTCCATCGGCACCAGGAACCCTTAAGAGCGGTCGTCCAAGAGCCCTGCAGGAGTGAGCACTCCTCATCCTCTCGTCCACCTTGCCTTTTTGCTCTGTGTCATCTTTGATCTCATGCCACATGCCCTGGGGTTTCTCTGCTCATATTGGGAATATTTATACAGCAGGTTTGAATCACATTTTTCTACTAATAAGAATGCTAACATTGTTGTGTAGATAATCAGCGAGGCCTTTATGAAGTTTACACCTTTGCATTATTAAAGGATATAACAATTCATGTGAACTCACCAGTGTGTTTTGATTTTATTTGATAGTTGTATATCCAACACAGTGTCAACAGAGCTTTCCTTGCACCTCTCCAGTACCTGGTAACTGAATACCTAGCAATTTTGGGGTTCTAGCCAAACAAAATTCTTGCCCTTCTTCATGAGAAGCAGTATGCATTTCCCAGCCATTCTAAGAGGTGTTATGGGTCATTGCTGCCTTGGAATACTCAGCAGAGGGAGGGGAAAAAGCCTCTGCAGAATTGAGAAAGTGGTCACTAGGGACTAGGGTATGTTCTGAGCCACCAGATTCATAGCTCTGTAGCAAGGTCTTCTGGTCACATAAAAACCTTTACTCCTAACCGAGGCTGTCCAGGTTCTTATGACACAGAGAAACTCAGAGAAGGTTCTTTTTGACAAACTGTATTTTGTTTGTAGTTATACTTAGACACATCTTGCAGGCCCCTGAGACCAGCTGCCTGCATAGCCATTTCTAGGAAGTAGCAAACAGACCCATAAGGAATTTGAGTGAACCAGAGTCATGCTGAGACTTAACCATGCTGAGAATCATCATGTTCTTAGGAGGCTGAGAGGGAACTTTTGTCTGTGGGTCCCATGGCACAATGACTCAGGCCCACGCAGGTGTCTGTAAAGCATGAGACCCATATTTCCATTTTAAGGTTTAAGAAAGCAGGCATTTGTGAGTGGCAGTTTGGGGGCAGAACTGTTCCTACTTGAGTGCTAACCTCCCCCAAGCCAGGAGCCACAGAAGACAGACAGCCGCGTAATCTCACTGGTCTAGGCAGGTTTGACCTCAGCAGCTGTGAAGGAACTGCTCCCAAGAAGCCTTCTTTGCATGCAAGGTGCCTAGTTGAGTTAGTTAAGGCAAAAGGGGAGATCATGGCAAAGACAGATCCTTGGAGATATTTTTATTTTTCCTTTTATGAAATGTTACATGAGATGTAGGAGATAAACTTTTTTCTAGTAGCTTTCCTGGACTACATAGTTCCATAACATCAACCCAGAGGGAGCGATGTTGACTTGCCTGGAATTCCCACCCAACTGAACTGTGCTCTCTCCTTGATTTACAGCTTCTTTCTATAACTGTGCTCCCTGTAGTGTGAGTAGCATCTCACTTGCTCTAGGAATCTTGATTCTTAGCAGTGTTGGGTCCAGCGGTTCCTTTCTTTTAGGAGAGTCTTTGCTTTCTGTCAGTCTATCCAGTACATCAAGCTGTGTTTTGTCAGGTCATCAGGTCAGAGGCCTAATTCCTCCTTGGTGAAGGGTCAGGGGTGAGGTCAGCTGTGATTTACTGTGACAGAGGGAAGGGAAGACCTAGGACTGCTGAGCCGCACATATATTATCTGGGGTACTCGCTCAAATCCCAATTCCTGACCCTGACCCCCAGTTAAAAGGTGTGTGTTTTTCATACAAAAATAAAATCACAAGGATCATGATTAAAGAGGAACGTTACTGAGCACTTTAGTCTTCCAGGAAAAAGTCCTTAGTATGCATTGTGGAGACTGGCCTTAAGGAATCTGACCCGGTTTAGGTACTTAGAACATCTGACCTGAATGCTAAGCTCTCGTGGTTGAAGAGAACCCACAGACGGCCTCCACCCGAGGTCCTACTGAGTACAGTGCATCCAGAACGTTACAGCATCACTGCCAAGGAGTTGCCCTCCCTTTCTTGAATACCTCCAGCAACCAGAAGCTGGCCTGCACATTGTGTGACCAGCTCTGATAGTTCTTTCTGATACAGAGCCACCATCTTCACCCCAGCCCCACCCCATAATTGCCATTTGCTGACTCAATGCAGAATAAGGCTCCTTGTTCCTCCTCATGGCAGATCTGTAGCTATGTGGAAGTAGTGTTACCATCTCCAGGCTAAACGCTCGTTCATGCAACAAATAGGCTGTGAACATTTTCTGAGTCAGGGTCATCCTAGGTACTGAGAGAAGAGAGAAGGACAAGCACCTTCTAGAAAGTTCTGGAGGAGACAGCCAGAGATAGTAAGCATGTAAATGAACAGAAGATGGCAGGGAGTGGTAAGAAGAATGAAAGGAAAATGAGTTGGGGGTGCCTCACTACAGAAGAGACCTGGGGAAACCTCTTGGAAAAGGTGACTTAGGGGCTGAGGCCTACAAGAGAGCAAACAGTCATATTTGAAAGTGCTCATCAAGGGGAGTGTTCCAGGCAAAGCGTCAGTCAGGCCCTGGGGCAAGGTCCTGGTGTAATCAGCAGGCAGAGTAGAGGGTGGCCTGTTTGGGTTACAGGGAACCAGGGTCCTACCACCATTTACACAACTCAAAGAGGTGGACAGAGTCCTTGGAACATGCAGGACGTAGGCCAGGGGAAGGCTTGGCATTTTATATCAAATGAAAGCAGAGACTTCTGCGCTCCTTGTGGTTTAGTGCCACAGTGCAGTATTTTCACTCACCTGCCTCCACTCGCCATCATCCTTAGATCCAGTGTGGCCTGGAGCTGTATCTGACGAACCTGGAGCAAAATCTGTCCCAGCTGCATCCTCTCGTGCACATAGAGCATAGACTGGGTTTACATGTAAACCTCAGCATGTAGAATTCATGCCATTGAGTCCAAAAATACAGATGGAGTCGACATACACACCAAAAAAATACTTGCAGCCTCTGCAGGAAGTAGGCACTTCATACCTACAACATACTGAAGTCAAAAAGGCTACAGTGGCTTCCAGCCCAATGTCATGGGATGGAGAGAAATTACAAGACCTAATGACTGCCCATTCCAGGAAACAGCTGTGGATCCTAAAGATGGGGAACACTTGCATCTCTTTCTTTGCTTTTTTGGGTGCAATGCAGATGGATGAGAAAATGGGCAGGTTTTTGTTTTGTTTTGTTTTGTTTTGTTTTTTAATGCAACCAACCAGAAGTGCCTGTGCCTTTTAGGTAGCTTTTGAGAAAATGCTTCTACTCTGGCTGAAGGCTGGTTTCTTACTGCAAAAGCCCAGAAACAAGGTAGCCCGAGTCCCTCACCAGTCTCAGGCCTTTCTGGAGGAATGGGTTAGGGTGGAAAGGGCCAGCCAGAAAGCCTGAAGAGGAAAGGCTGGGAGGCAAGCCAGGGTCCCAACTGGGAGCCGGGGAGTCTCTTCCAGCTTGGGCCCTACTGTACCCAGAAAAATAGGTTGTAAGAGGTCTTCTCCACTATGCTGCTCTGGTGGCTGGTACCCTGAATGAAATTTGAAAGAACCAGTGGAGTGTCACTGCCACCAGGTAAATCCTAGAATGCCTAGGCCAGGACCCTGCGGCACACAGAGCAGCTGCCTCTGGAGCACAGAGCAGCTGCCTATTTCAGTGCTGCTTACCTGGGGTTTTCTGACCTTCCTGATACATGAGTGTCAGGCCACTTGATTCAGCAAAGTGAGCCAAGTATGGGGTCAGGCAGACCCAAGCCCCAAATAGTGTTGGCCCCAGGTCCTGCCTCAAATCCGCAGACCTTTTTCCAAGGACACTTGAGATAAGGTTTGGTAGTAGTTCTGGACCCGTGCTTTTCCAGAAGGCAAATGAATAAGAAGTGCCCATTATTCCATCTGGGGTCCTTGTGTCCCCATAGGCACAGGCAAAGGTCTGCGTCAATGCTTGCTTCCCATAGCACTGTCTTTCATCTCCCAAAGACTGACAGAAACCAGCAAGGGGCCAGTGAGGCCATCCCAAGCAGCTAACAGCAATCATGGCCACACAGGGCTGAGCCTGGCTGCTTCTGTGATAATATTAAGAGCCCAAACTGTGGGGGCCTGTAGATGGTTGGCAGGGGCACCAGACAGACAGGCTGAGTCTTTCAAAGTGAGCCCAGCCAGAACCAGGGGGTTGGGTGTTGCTGGGAGGTGAGAATGCATCTGTCTGTGTGGGCATTTGTCCTGCGTATGAGTGTGCCTGTCTGTGTGAGTGTGCACTCCTGGGTGTGTCAGCTGGTTTTCCTGAAGTCTGACCAGAGTGTACTTGGCTCCTAGAAGGTGAGTATTCCCAGACCCTTCACCTTACCCACCAGGCCTGGGGAGGCTGCCATGTCTCCAGACACACTTGGGCTACGTTCATTTTTCTGGGGTGGGTGCAGCCAAGGTAGAGGGGTAGATCATGAGTCCAGGATAGTCCAGTATTGGGGTCCTTTGTAGCTGTTCCTAAAAAGGTGAGAGTTAGTTATAGGCCCCTTCTCATGCTACAAGTCACAAGGAAGCCCTGGGAACCCTATCTGGGACTCTGTCCCTCACTCTTCTCAGAGCCAGTACTTAACTGGAAACCAGTGGCCATGCTTACTTGCCCCGGGAAGCCTGGGGAACACATAGCAATGCCCTCCAGATGCATCTTCACCCCGTGTCCTCGGGTACTGCCCAGCTGGGCCTAGCCTGCTCCCAGCACTCACAGGCAGGCTCTGAAATTACATGGCTCTGGGAGGGCCCAGGCTTCAAGAGGAGGATGGATCCACTGTTTCCAAACTCCACATGCATCCTAACCTGGGAAGCCTCACGTCCCTGAGATGAGATGAGATGAGATGAGATGATGAGATGAGATGAGCTATGTCTTCCCCTTTGGAAAAGTAGAGAGACCTTGTTGTCTCCACATCAGTGCATAGAAAAGCCCCAGGGAAGGTGTTATCCTGCACATGAATGCCCTGGCTTTGTGCTCTGGGCTCTACCCTCCCCCAAGGGGTGTTGCTTGCAGGGTCGGGTCTCAATCTCATCCTGTTAACCTTTGGCCGTCTCTTTCTCACTTAAGCCAACGGCAGCCCCACATCAGGCCTGAGCACAGGGGCCATCGTGGGCATCCTCATTGTCATCTTTGTCCTGCTCCTGGTGGTTGTGGACATCACCTGCTACTTCCTGAACAAGTGTGGCCTGCTTATGTGCATCGCCGTCAACCTGTGTGGAAAAGCCGGGCCTGGAGCCAAGGGCAAGGACATGGAGGAGGGCAAGGCCGCCTTCTCGTGAGTGAGACCCGTGTGCCACTGAGGTCTGGGCTCTGCCCTTAGCCAGGGACCCAGCAGCTGTCACCTCTGAGCCATTCACCACTGCCACGAGCAGTGACCTTTCCTCCTCCTTCACTGTTCTCATTTGGAAACCTGTGTGGCAAAATGCACTTTAAAAAGCCACCCCCAGTGTGGTCTTGGGTGGCTTGGAGTTAAGGGTGACCTGTTTGAAAAGCAGGCTGTTAGGCGCAGCTCCCAGTCTAGCACAGTAGAATCTCACCAGAATCCCTGTGAAAATCAAAATAGATCAGTATCTGAGGAACACACTCACCCGACTTTCATTTTTTCACTCATTCACTCATATATCACTCAACAAATACTTAGCCGGTAGCTCCTAAGGGTAAGGCATGATTTCCAGGCTGGGGGTAAAACAGGAACCAAAAAGAATAAAGATTCCTGTCCTTGCAGAGCTGGTGATCCAGAGATTGTTCTGTCCAGCAGCATCTGCGGGGAAAGCCTCTAAGACCGTTGCCGGGCAGGGCTGCCCTGGAGCAAGCTGAAAAGGGATGAAGAGAGAAAATAGGTGGTTTAGCACCAGCACATGCCAGGCACTGTGTGTCCATCTACACATATGCACCGAGACCTGCATGTACCCTCACAGATACACGCATAGTATTGAGCTCTTATCTGTACCAGCCACTTTGATAACCACTTTACATCCATCATCCCATGTAATCCTCATAATAACTAGGCTGGGAACATACTAGTACCTGCCTCATCTCGAGATAAGCAAACTGAAGCAGGGGTGACTCAATTATGCTCAAGGACACACAGCCACCACGGGTCAGGCTGAGACAAAAATGCACATCCTTGACACTGAATGAGCCTCAGTTGAGGTCTCACTACCCCGAGCCATGGTTGCTTTCTCTGGTGACGGCCCGACTGCCCTGGGATGTAACCAGCAGCACTCTCTCCACAGGAAAGATGAATCCAAGGAGCCCATCGTGGAAGTTCGAACCGAAGAGGAGCGGACTCCAAACCATGATGGAGGGAAACACACAGAACCCAATGAGACCACACCACTAACAGAGCCGGAGTACGTGGGCGGGAGGGGCCGGCGCTCCCTTACTGTTCTCCCCAACCTTCCACGCCCTCCCCCGGGCAAGCCAGGATTCCGGAGCCGCCTCAGGAACCTGCTTGACTAGGCAATGCCTGACCCCACTCTCTTCAGAGAGAAGGCATTCTTAGTTCTACTCGGGTGTCTGTGAGAGCTCTTACAGGGCTGCTTGCACAAGTGGGGACCTCTGGGCCCATTCCCAAGTGCCGCTATTATTCTGGAAATGGTTTAAGAAAGGCAAAACCTGACTGAGAGAGGCTTAGCTGACTCTTCTTAGGGTTTCTTAGGATTCTAGGCTTCTCTGTTTTCTGTAAAACCCTAGAAGTTTGGAACCTACTTAAACTCCTGACCTTCATCTCTTCAAAAGCCTCAGGGGCCCTGAGCAGCTGTACTGTTTTTAGGGAAATACCTGCCTAGCCATGGAAGATCCTATGGTGAGAAGGGAGTAGAAATTCACAGGACCACAAAAATATGTGGACGAACCCAGCGCTCTGAGGAGCCTGTCAGAGCACTCAGCGTCTGCCTGACTCCTGACTTTCCCCATCCCTGCTCTGGAGCTCTGCAGGGTAGCTGGGCCTCGATCCTCTGCGGCCCAGGAAGCCTGGAGTGGGGGACCCTGGGCCGAAGCTGCCGCTCTGGAGTGGAGGCCCGGGGCTGGACAGCAGAACGTCTCAGACAGGCCTGTAGGGACAGGAGCCCTGTGCAGAGAGACGGAGGGCCATCAGCAGGGAGGAAGGGCCAGCAGGTCCCTTTGACACTGCCATGTTCTTTGTTGTCTCCTGTGTCCTCTTCTGTCCACCTACCTGGGCGTGTGCCTCCTCTCAGTGTCCTCGTTTCTCTGTGGACCTGTGTTCCTGCCTGTGCATGCCCACCCATGGCCCCTCTCCTGGGCTTCAGCCCTGCTGCTGGCTTCTCTGTCATGTTTCAGCTTTCATTGTCTATTTTCTTCTACTTCCTATCCTCTCCACAGGCTACCTGCCGACACTACAGCCACTGTTGAGGACATGCTGCCTTCTGTCACCACCGTCACCACTAACTCTGACACTATCACCGAAACCTTTGCCACTGCTCAGAACAGCCCCACCAGTGAGACCACCACCCTGACCTCCAGTATTGCCCCACCGGCCACAGCCGTGCCGGACTCAAATTCTGTGCCGGCTGGCCAGCCCACTCCTTCTAAGGGTCCCGGTGTCACTACCACCTCCCAATCCCCAGCCTCAGTCCCCAAGGTCGCCCCCCTTGTTGACCTGAGCGATACCCCAAATTCAGCCCCCGCTGCCAGCAATTTGTCCTCTAGTGTCCTGGCTAACCAAGGAGCTGTCCTCAGCCCCAGCACCCCAGCTAGTGCAGGGGAGGCCTCCAAGGCCCCTCCAGCCAGCAAATCGACCCCCGTGCCAGCCTCCACCCCAGCAGGGGCAGCCAGTCCACTAGCAGCAGCAGCTGCCCCTGCCACAGAAACGCCCCAGGCCAAGCAGGAGGCTCCCAGCACCAAAGGCCCGGACCCAGAGCCCACCCAGTCCAGCGCTGTGAAGAGCCCGCCCGAGGCAGCCACAGCCCCTGCTAGTCCGAAGAGCGAGGCTGCCTCCGTCAGCGCCACAAACCCTTCCCAGGGCGAGGACTTTAAAATGGACGAAGGGAACTTCAAGACCCCAGATATTGACCTTGCAAAGGATGTTTTTGCAGCCCTGGGTTCTCCTGCTCCCGCCGCTGGGGCCAGTGGACAAGCCCCCGAGCTTGCTCCTTCCACTGCAGACAACTCTGTGTCACCTGCACCAGCAAAGACCGAGTACGGCCTCTCTTTGTCTGCTGTTGTCAGGTTGCGTCCTGTGGTGGTGTGCGTCTGTGCTGTGCTGTGTCCTCCTTGTTAGATGTGTCCTCAGCCTCGCCCAGGGCTTCTCTGAGGCGACTGTGAACCAAGGGACTGGGAAGAGGCAGAGCAGGGGCAGGCAGGAGGGCCTGGGCCAGTGAGCAGCCGCCTGCTCACTAATTAGGCCATGTTAATTATATTTCATCCTTATCATCTGAGCGAGGCTTCTGCTTTCCCTGGGGAGCCCCGCAGTCAGGCCACGGACAAGCACAGCTCGAGAAGGCACTAAGGAGGCCAAGGTGCCCTTCTCCACCACCCTGGGCATAGTTGGCGTGTTACCCAGGGCCAGCCCAGGTCCTGTTGTGCAGGCACTGTTGTGCAGGAAGGAGGAGGCAGTATGGGGATGCAGCCCACACAGGCTGAGATGCCTGCTCTTCCCCACCCAACCTGGCTTCCGCTGCAGGGGCACCAAGTGCCTGTTAGGTCTCTAAGTGCAAGGGAAAGCCCTCAACCTTTCGGTTTCTTAAATGTGACACTGGTGTATCTTAGGCTAGGGTCTGCACCTGCTTTCCTGTGTCCTTAGGTCTGTCCCTTGCTCCTGAGGCCTGTGAAGGCAGAGTCAGACCTGGGTTTTTATGGAGGCTTCTGTGACTGCCCTCAGATAAGCTGTCATGCTGCCACTAAAAGCTTTAAACAGACCCTCACAAGTTCCCCTGCATGTCAGTACCAGGAAATGAAAAATGGGCCATAGCCTTGCGTACTCCACTCTTAGTAACAAGCAAGCCTCTTTCATCCCCTTGCCAGCCTGCTGAGGAAAGCCAACCCACCCTACCTACCCAGGCCACACCCTCACATCGGATGAGGCTGGAGCGGAAGAGGGTTCATCCTCACTCAGTGCTTCCCAGCCTGGGCTTTGCGTTAGAGTCACCTGGGTGCTTTTACAAGTCAGGTGTCCAGGATTTGGGGGATCATGGTGATCCCAACAGGCTTTGCAGTTGGAAATAAGGGTCCCCAGAAGGCCAGGGCAAAAGCGGGGAGGTGTCTGTTGTCTAGGGTCTCAGCAGTGCTGTTTTCGTGATTCTCTGCAGGAAGGGCCCAGTAGAAGCAAAGTCGGAGTGCCAGGAGTCAGAAACGAAGCCAGCGCCAGCCGAAGTCAAGACGGTCCCCAACGACGCCACACAGACGACGGAGAATGAGAGCAAAGCATGATGGATGACGAGCTGCGAGCGAAGATCAAAGAAAGTGACACAGCAGCTTCGCCAGAGCATCTCCAGTACCACACACACGCACACACAGACACACACAGACACACACACACACACACCACACACGCGTGCCACAGTCGCATTCCTCTAGTGTCTTTTGCCTTTAAAAAATAATTAAACAGATAAACATGGGATCTCCTTTTTGTAGGTTTATAGAAAGGGCTCCTTTGTTGCGCACTCACTTGTAAGAAAATGAGACAAAAAAGTTAAACCCACAGCCAAACTAGGACACGCCGTTCCCTGAAACCATTTAAACATCAAACAAAAGGACCCCGAATTAAGAATCTAGGAAGCTCAGAAAAAAAAATTCTAGGTTCAGTGAGACCACACGTGGTGTTACCCAATTGGCATAGACCAGTTTCGGAGAAATACTTTCAGGCATTAAGACTAACCGAGTGAACAAAGTCCACAGTTTATTTTTATACTTTCAGTCAAGTTCCGACTCTGTAAAACCTCATAAATAAGTTATAATTTCTGTTCACTTTGTATTTGTTCAGTATGCAAAGTGTGTCACCCTTTCTAGCTGAATTCAGTTCCCACATAGACCCTTGTTTTGTAGGAAAAATGCCAAATTGCAGCTTCTGGGGGTAGATCTCAATTTGCAGTATTCGGACTTCTTTTGCTTTCTTTTTCTTTCATCGTATTGTTTTTATTTTGGTTTTTCTTCTTCTTCTTCTTTTTCTTCCTTTCTGCCAAGTTTGTTTTCCAGTGTTTACAAGTTGACAAATGTTTGACTTCGGTTGTGTTTAAATGTCCATGTAAAATAGTTGCCTTTTTTTTTTTTAAGTAACAAATACCGCCTAGAGGTTGGTGGGATCATCACAGGCTCGCTTTAGCACAGGGCACCGCGATGAAAGACGATTGTTTACAGTGGCTCTTTCCCCCGTCCCATTCTGATCTGTAGCTTTTTGCCTGTGTCCGACTCAGGTGAAAATCCATCTCGTTCTGGAATGGTTTGGCCTTTTGAGTTTGGATTCTTTTATGTTTCTTTGGGGGTTAGAACACTTTCCGAGGAGCTGCCACCACCTGTGTCTGTGACAAAGGACCCGCCTTCCAGGCGTCCTAGCCCTTCCTTCTGAAGGACTCCTTAGGCTTTGTTGAATGAAGCAGAGACGATTGTATAGTTGGGGCTGGTCTTGGTGAACACACATTTTTACCCCAAACATCCCCTTTTTGTAGAAAGCCAAATAAAATATATACATACCATTTCCTTTTGAGCCCGGAATCTAGATTTGAGCGGAAGAGCATGTGTGCTTCAGGGAATTAGTGTCTTTTTTTGGAAAATCTGTTGAAGTAAAGTAACATCAGCCTTCTGTTCACTTAGGCAGCATTTGTAGAAACAAAGAAAAAAAAAACTACTGTCTGGAGTCATAACACAACTTTCCTGGATTGGAAACCAAGTGGGGAGAAAAATACAAAAACTTTAAGGGGGATGGGAGGGGGGAGAAGGGAAAAGCCAGCCCTTTGTATAGAAATTTTGCTTTTGTTTCTCATTCTACTTTAGAACTGCAAGCTTGTGCACTGTGGATGCGTGAATATTTTAGTGTGAAACGTGTTTTTGTCATAGTATTGAAATAAAACTTCAACATAGTTTGGTTGTGGAAGGTGTAGCAGATAGTTCAGAAAAATATTCAGGAAACAAAATAACTCTTATAAGGAATCGAAGCCTTTAAACCAAGACAATGAAATATAAGTGATGATGATGATGATGACAAAGAAGAGGACGCTAAGTCAGCTGAAACTGACCCTCTGGCACGAGTTCCTTTCCTAAGGTGCAAAGCAGCAAGAGTTTAGGATGGCAAGACTGCCTCTGCATTCACTCTGGGCCGCACACCCCCTGTTCTGACACTTCTGCAGGCCAATCGGTGGCAATGCTAGATTATCATTTCGAACTGTGAAAAATAATGGTCTTGTCATTTGCTAAATGTGGGGTTATTTTGCATTTTCTCAGCTCCTGGGGATGGAAATGGAGGATCCCAGAATATACAGTCCTGGCCCCTTTGATTGTAGGGCCTACAGACATCTATAGTTCAAAGAAACAGGCCCTTGGGAAAAAGTATCAAAGGAAGACAGCTCTTTGAGCACAAGCAGAATTGGAAAGTGGGCACCTGAGGCAGGGAGGCCCAGTGGTGGTAGGTGGATGCTTCTGGTCACAGGCTGTTCGGCGGAATCAATTTCTCATCTTATGACCTTAGTGGTTTGACCAACCAGGCGGACACCATGCTATACTCCTAGAGACCACAAGTGGTTATAATTGGTCAAACCAGTTTGACTCTGACACTTAGGTATAGTCAGTCGTCACACAACCTAGCCCAGTGCAGCTGACTCCCCACCCCATCCCTAACCCTGGCCCCGCCATTGCTGGTCCCTAGACTGCCTACACTTCAGTCTGCCTCTCTTACATTAGACATTCATTTGTCTCAGTGTGCATGAGTTTTCCTTTATTTTATTTTATTGTATTGTATTGTATTGTATTGTATTTTTAAAAGATCAATACTTCCTCTAAATTCAAAGAGTCACTTTATTTTCAAGATTTCTTATCTTATGTTAAGAGATAAAAGCATATGATTTTCCTTTTAAATTCTCCCAAGGAGGCATCAACTCCGTCAGTTTCAGTGTCGATGTGTCTATATGTGTATGTGCCATACATATGTATTCACAGAAAGATTGTCATGGTCAAGTTCTGCGGGAAGGCACTCGGGTACCATGAGCATGGTCTCCCACTCCTGAAGGGCCTGGTGTACATAGTGCGGCTTTGAAGTGGAACTCTATTTTCACACTTTTCTATGGAACCTCCCATGTCCCAGCTTTTCACCCTAGGCTGTCTGGATGGTGGTTTTCAGACCTCCATTAACATCCCTACCCAACATTCTGTACTTTGGGGGCCTTCTCTCTTGTTATAAAACTTTTTACCAAGTGAAACATCAACACCACCTTTGTTTCCATTCTCACTGGTGTAAATACTGAGTACTAACTGAGAATTTTGACTTTGCATTCTGTCAGAATACTTGTGTTCAATAAAAACTGAAAGAAAAAAAGCAAGCATGGTTAAACTGGGATTTCTTTCAACTCAGTGTCCATTATGTGAGTCAAATTGCGCATGTTCTGGTGTTACTGTTTTGTGTATGTTTTGGTTTGTTTTGCTTTTTTAGCGTGGTCAAGGTCAGTTAGCTCTGAAGTTCTTGTTGCCCCAAGCGTGGTTTCTGTTTCCTCACAGGTGCACAGAGGAGGCCTAGATTAGAAGGACCAGACATTAAATATATAAAACTTTTGTTTAGATCATGGTCATGCCTTCCTAACTGACCTTGGAAGTGTTACTTATCTCTCAAGAGTCAAATTTCCCTTTTGACAGACAGAAAGTAGCTAGAGAACATAGTTAAGTACTAGTTAATGAACTAGACAGTTACATGAAGCAATAGTGTATTGTTTTCTTGGCTAAAAGAAGGTATCAATAATTGTTGAATAAACTGTGGAACCAGGAGTTTCTGGAGGAGAACTGACTGTAGACCAAAACTGGGGAGGGCCACCTAAGGAAACACCAAATATAAGCAAGTGACTGCATTTGCATAAATCTGAGGGTGCCACCTCCTTTATTTTGTGTCTTGGGTACCTAAGTTGCCTGTTCTAATAGTGCAGCCATATGCATCTGTGCAGTTTCCTTTGTCACATATATCTAGCCTCGTGGTGGGGGGGGATTGAGAAACATTACTTATCGAGACTTGCGTAATACATGGAATGATGGCCCTCTCTATTGATCTACAAGGGCCTACTTCCCAAGGCTCATTCCTCCAGATTAGTCACCGTGCAGACTCATTCAAAAAACACTGAGCATCTCCAAGGTGCTCAGCAGTTGAGATACAGCAGTTGAGAAAACACCTCTTGAATGGAAGCTACATTCAAGTATGGGAGTGAGGCAAACTACAAACACACAAAACAATACGATATGGCACTCATTAAGCTGTTCACAGATATCTCTGCTCTCCTTTTCCCCTTCCAGGCACATGGTAGGACTGCACTTCTCAGCTCTCTTACCTCATCAGTGGACTATAAACAGAAGGAGTTTGTCTTGCTTCTGGGCAGAGCCTTTGTTGTGACCCTCTTCCCCCAACAAAGTAATCAGCAGTGCTCCAGATGGCGGAAGTGCCATTGCTTAGGTCCAGAGTGAGGGACGTGAACAAAGGGCCACGACTAGACGTGGGGACTACGTGGAGGATAAACCCAGTGCTAGGCCCGTAGGTGTGTAACAGCAGTCTTCCCAAAGGCACGTGGCAGCGTGCACATGTGTGTGTGCGCTTAGTATGGGTTTACTGATAGAAAGGATGTCATCTAAAAATAATACAACACAAAGGTCTTGAAATGATATATATCTATTGATGCAAACTGCTGTGATTCATCTTTGCTGAAGCCTGGTATCCGTAATCAGCCCATGGTTCCAATTCACAGATGAGTGTGGTTCCAACTTGGATGTTGGTTGTTATGTTCACTTATAAGTGAGAGAACAATAACGATTTATGTCACAGTCACTCACCAATAGTGTGAGTGACTTGTTCAATCACTTCAAATTTTTAATGCAGTATAAGTTTTTGAATACCTGAAAATATTGACTCAAGTGCTTTATGCTTTTTGTGCTTCATGGATGAGGTCATGACACAGCTGTAAATTAAATCTGCATCATAAATATTTACCCCATTACTTTCTTAAATCTAGAAAAGCACAAAAATAAATAAATAGCCCCAATGTGTAGCTCTTACTCATTTCAGCAGCGTATGAACATTCAGAAGATAGCTGATTCCAATATGGTACCCCCAGGTGAGGATTTAGTTACAGGGGGTCAGTAGTATGTTATTAAACAGTATTCCTACCATATAGATGTGATAATCATAAATACCTGCAAGAGAATAGATCATAGTATAATAGCAATATGGTAATATTAATAAAGAAATGATACATAACTTTTTATAATTTAACTTTTTTAAGTGACTGTGTGTAACAACTGACTCACAAACTTTCTAAAAATTTAATAATTGGCTCTCTGAATCCAGTATAAGCTGGAGAACTCTTACATAATAAGCCACTTAATTTTAGGATTTGTGATCATGATATTATCTAAGCTATCACAGCTAAATCAGAGAACAGTAGTAAATGCTATGAAGAGCAACATCCAGGTATTAAAGGATTAAGGGGAATTATTTTATATGGGGCTGGCAGAGGGTTTTCTGAAAAGATGACATTTGAGCAGTGACTTGAAAGAAGTGAGGGACCGAACCATGCAAACATCCGAAAGGAGGGACCTCAGGCAGAGGGAACAGCAAATGCAAAGGCCTAGTAGGTATTTTTGAGAGACAGAAAAGGAGGGCAGGGTGGAAGAGCAGGGAGCAAATGGTGGGATGGGCTAGAGAATAAACAGGTAGCAGATGAGTCAGGCGTACATAAGGTCTGATGACGATTGTGAGAATATTTCCTCTTTCAGAAACAGAAAACTTTCTGTTCCTCTTTCAGAAAACAGAAAACTCCAAGGAAATTTTTGAGCGTAAGTCAAGCATAACTTGACTTTTAAAATGATCACTCTGGCTGCTGGATGTATAACAAACCACAGAAAAGCAAAAGAGGAAGTAAGGGCACTAATCAGGATGCAGTAACCGAGGTGGGACAAGATGGCATGCTGGGAGCCAGCTGGTGCCAGGGGAAAGGTAAGTAGTGACCAGATTCCGAACACGCACTGCCGATAAAGCCTGCCAAACTGGAGAGTGGACTGGATGCGGGTTTGAGAGACACACCAAGAATGACTTCCAGAGCTGATGGCTAAGCAGTTGAAAGGATGAAGTTGATGTCCACGTTCCAAAGGGAAAAAAGAAGAAGGCCAAGGAGAAGGAAAACCAGATTTGGGGAGTGTACTCTAAAACTGAGCTATTATCTGTGACCACTCTAGTGGAGATTTTGAGGTCTGGAAAGACATACAAGAGCTGTCAGATACAGCATGTATTTAAAATCATGGGCACTGGGGAGGTGGCCAAGAAAATGATTCAGAAGACAACTAAAAACACAACCCAGGAATGAAAATTCACCGCCATCTCTGTCCCTAGGAGAACGGTCAGAAACCTCTGCTATGCCATCTGCAACCTCACCTTAGGGAACAGAGGTGGAGAAACCGTAACTCCAGGTTTCCTTTCCAGAGTAGCCTCCTCTCAGCCCCTTGATACAATTTGCCTCCACCTATCCTGCTGACGCATGGAGATTTGTGACCTGCAGGGAGAAACAGATTTCCTGGGAATCTTATCACCCTGGTATTGCTATACCCTCCTCCACCCTAGTGAAGGCCTGCCAGCACTGCCCAGGACCTCACGGCCCTGTCCTCCTGGATGATATTTAGAGACACTGCAGTTACTTTGCCTGTGAGGACTGTCCTTGTAAAAGGAGATTCAGCTTCATCCTGGGTGCTACTGGGACAGGCCGAGTAAGATGCCTCTGAGTGCCCAGTGAGAGCAAACTCCTACATACTCCTCACACGAGCTGAGCTTCGATGGGAAACTAGATAATCCAGTGGTGGAGGCCCCACTGTAATTTACCTAGCTGCCTGAAATCTATCCGCCTCTGTCTCAACAGAATGACCTGTGCAGAATGGGAAATTCATTATGCTACTTGTATCCATCCTACAAGACCTTCAGTGGCTCTCAACTCCACTCAGCAGAACGGCAAAATCCTTACAAAAGACAAACGCAACCCCTGTGAGTCAAGCCTTACTTACTGCCCATTCTTAGCACTTTTCCAGCCTGTATCTATGCTGTAGCCCTGCTGAGCTACTAGGAAGTCCTAAAGTGACCCACGTCTTCTCCTATTTCCGAGAATTTACAAAAATTTTGGGTTTTTTCTCTTGAATGTCTGAAACTTTTGAACACTTTTGACACATTTTGAAGATGAATACATAGCTCATGTTAGCTTCAGTAGCATGTTAAGGCTAGACCAGTTGCGTTGGTCCAGGCCTAGGTTCGGTCACAGGGATTCCAGACATTTGGCATGGCCACAGAGACTCAGAAGGAAATAGGTCTCTCTCTTATTACCTGCACATTTCCATGGAAACCTGTATGTTTTATAAGATCAGGGGCCAATTCAGGAGGCCAGTGGAGTGCTGGGAAAGCAGTTAGTAGGGCAGGATGATGGTGATGGGACCAGTGATAATGTCAACAGAGGTTATTAGGGAAACCAGCTTAGACTCTGAACAATGTTAAAGAAAGTATTCTCCAAGGCATGGCAGAGTATGATCAATGAACATTCCAGAAAGCTTACACCTCTGTGCTGGGGCAATTGTCATGGACTATATGCAGAACTAGGCATTAGAGTTTTCTGGCAATGTCTGACTTCAGCTCAGATAATACTACAGAAAGGAGGGATGACCACATGACTGCCTTCCCTATTAGACGTGGTTAGGGAACCATTAAGAGTGGAAGACTGGTAGAGTAATATCCGAGCAGAAAAGACACTGAGGTTATAATTTTTGGCCTCTGACTGTCTGCTTCATTCCCCAGCTATGCTCTGGAAGTCCCATATGATGATCAAATTTCACTCTTCTTCCACTTCTCCACCATGGAGTGTCTGTCTTGCCCCTCCTTATCTGGTTTTCCCCCGGAGATGCTGATTCCTCAAGATTGCTACTTATTCTGTACCTAAAGCGTCCTAGCACCTGGGAACAGGGGCAGTGTCTTTCTTACTCCTTTTATTACCCTAGACTATCTCTTCTTCACCTCCTCCAAGGCTCCTGCCATCAGGTCTTCCCTGTACAGTCTTGATTGTGTGCCTGTTGTGAAGACTTGGTTCTTTGGCCCCGGTCCTCCACACTTCCGCTGCTAACCTGGGTGACTCCAGTGCTTCATGCGGACAACCACTCGACCTGCAAGTCCTCAGCATGACCTCCTGCTCTCCAGTGGTGTTCTCCTTCACGCCACTTACACCATCCCCTCTCCTGGCTAATCCCCAGACCTTACCATCAACATTTCAGCCATCCTCTGAACCGGAATTCAGATGCGTCATTGCTCTCCGGGCAGCTCCCACACTCAACTAGTTCCATATATGTATTCTTTGTCCTTTCTGGGTTCTCAGCTAATACACTGACTTACAGGGAAAATTGAGGCAGAGATTGATTTGGGGAAAGTGAAGGCAATTTTGTAGAAAACAGAAACAAATGTTTGAGAAATATTAGAAGTATTGTCTGGCTGTTGATGGCCTTGTTGAGAAAGACCTTAATGATTTATTGATATGAATGAGTTTTCCCCATTTATACATCCTCTCTCCAGTTCTCTTTGTACTCAGTTTCCATTCTCAGGTTCACCTTGTCAAGGGCTCACTCATGGAGGGCAGAAACTCTTGTCTCGCTGTTCCCATGTTGCATCTGTCTTATAAACTCTAGCTCTGCAAAGATCTAGACCTGGCTCTAAAAAAATCTCTTTATTCACACCTTATCAGGAGGGCAATGTCTGACAAAAATCCACATAGCTAGGTACACCTGTACCAATAAATTCACTACCCATCCAACAAATGCTTACCTGCCCAAGTCCAAAGTTCTAGATAATAGAACAAAAGGTACCTCATGTCACTTATATTCTGAAAAAATATTTATAATATACTCTGAAAAAATGTTTTGAAGAAGTCAAGGACACATGCTGTGATGAGATAGGTAACATTTCATAAGGGAGGAGCTGTCGTTACACATAGGACAAGCAGGGGACACCTCTCTGTGCAAACGGCACTCAAGCAGAAACCTACGGTCAGACAGGAGTTTGCATTCCAAGGACAGCGGTTCTGATTCGTGGTTTTACTTTCCATGGTTTCAGTTACCTGTGGTCAACTGTGGTTCAAAAATACTACATGAAAAATTCTAGAGATAAACAATTCAAAAGTTTTGTATTCCATTTTGAGTAGTGTGGTTAAATGTCTTTAATTACGCTATGGTGCTGCAAATATTCTACTAGTAGTTGTTGCTAATTTCTTACTGTACTAATTCATAAATTAAACTTCATTATATGTATGTATGCATTGGAAACAACATCATGTGTATAATGCATGCCATGCTGAGGTCTCAGCCCTGCCCTGGGGCCCTTGGACTTAACACCGCAGGAGTGACATCATGGTACTGAAGCCCTTCTCTGCTGGTTTCTTATCTCAAACCTGTATCTGCGTGACTCTCATGTAAATGTGAAAGGAATTCTGCAGGATAGTCAAGATTTGTAACATTTCTTCTTCAATCTGCCATTCCATCAAGTGATCAAAATTTAATCTCCATCGAATTAGAGCCGCATTCCTTAGTTCTCTTACTGTTGCTGATGAGATCCCTAATTACCCCTCCACACCCATCTCACACTGCATGCACTAGAGACAGTGATACAGTTGTATTTCCTCAGCTGTGCCCTGCTTGTTTCTCCTCTGGATCTCCAATGCCTATGTGTTTCTTGCTTTCTCTGAAACATTCGCTAGCAATCTCCACGGCCCACTCACATTCTTGACTCTTATTCACTATCAGAGCTCAGCTTCAACATCTTTTGATTCGTGAGCCTCCCCTGTCACCTGATCTTGGCTGTCCAGGGCCAGTGTAGAGCAGGCACTTGCCAATTTGATAGTGGCAGGTGTTAAAGTATTGAGATGCTCCTTTGCTATGTAAGTAGCTGTTGTCACCCCAGGCCCCATCACAAGAATCTCCAAATGGCCCCAAGACTCTATCACTCCCAGATAGGCAGTCCTCAGTTCTGTTCTGGTACTGTGGCTACTGAACATCAAATAATCTGGAAAACATTGTAACACATCATGTGGTTGTATCCAAAGACCATGCTTTATTTAATCTCTCATTTAATATTTGTCCTCCCATAGAGTTCTCCATTCTTTCAGGCTACGGTCTGTGCCTGTCTCATTAAACATTTTACCCCAGCACCTACCACAAAGCAAGGACTTGACATTTATCAGCTTCATGAATGACCAAAGAAATGGATATAGTAGTAAAGTGTTAAGATATATACACACCAGCCCAGCTACCTGCCAGGGGTGTGTGTGTGTGTGTGTGTGTGTGTGTGTGTGTACTCAGGCACACAAGTTCTACACCTGAGCAGAGGAGATGCCTTGGAGCTAGAATCACACAGTAGTGCCCACCACCTAGCACCTTGGAGGAAGCCCACACCCCAGGCAGTGGTGAGGTCCGGTTACAGGGCTCACACATAACTGGAGTGGCATTTCACACTGCCTGTTTCACCTCTGGTCAGGGATCACCACACCCCTCCTTCCCCCAGGCTGGTGACAATGTCCAGCCAGTAAGAACATGTGTGATGATCGAGCTGGGAAGTCTTGGGGGAAGGGACTTGAAAGGCAGCACAGGTCTCCCTGTGCTGCCTCAAAGCCATGGCTATTAGCGGGACAAGGCTGACCAAGAAAAGCCTGGGGGCTGCCTTCCTTGAGTCTTCTCCCTCAGGGAAGCGAGAAAGAGTGAAGCGGAACCAGGGTGTGACTGGGAAGCGACTGCTAGACTCAGGTATAGGAGCTGGGACCAGGGACAGCACTGTGACCTCTCCTCTTCCTGAGCAGTCAGACCCAGGGGTTTAGCTGTCACCTCTGGCTGACAGCAAGGTAATGTACGGGGGTCTGTCTGTCTAGACCGTGATGATGGAGATCCAGAGCCTCCTGGACAGGTGACAGTGCTGCTAGTGAAGGACAAAGCGGGGGCGATCTCTCACCTGATTAATCCTTCCAAGGGAGCCAGGCACAGCCTTGGGAACTAGCCACAAATCCTGCCAGACCCTGTGTCCTCATGCTGAGGGAGGAACGAGAATGGGTCCTTTAAGATAAAACAGGGTCTCTTGCCAGCAACCACCAATGCACCACGTGGCCCAATAACTCTCCTCCCCGCCACTTACCACGTTCCTCCGTGGTCACTATCTCACACCTCCTGAGCTGTGTGTTTAACTGGGCACCCCCAGGCCCAGCCCCAGAGATCCTGCTGCAGCCAGGCTGGGACATGAGACCCTGCTGTAGCTGGCCCCTGGATCACGGTGGAGAAACACCGACAGAACATGGTTGGAGAGCGTCTCAGCCCTGGGCACCAAGCTTCAACCCCAGCACTGTCCTCCCTGAGGCACTGCGACCCTGCCAGAGGAGTGAACAGAAAGTGCTGTAGACACAGCCTTGAGCCTGGATGGAAGCAACACACTCCCCCAGACTCAGCATACCCCACCACATGCCTCCATCCCAAAGCTTGACTGCTTGAGGGAGCAAGCAGCTGAAATTATGTCACGTCCTAGGGATAGATGTAACCCCGAGTGTCCAACCAGCGAAGCACCTATTCACAGGGTTGGGGCTCTGCAGCAGAAGGTATTTTGAATAGGAAAAAAGGGCTACAGAATTTAAATTGGTTCTAAATGCAAAATGAGAGGCAGTTCAGTGTAGATACTCAAAAATACTTAAGATATTGACACTGACAGCTTGATTTTTATGCAATATTTCTGCAACACTATGTCTGGGACTGTTGTAAACACTTTACAAACACTTACTCATTTAGTCCTGGGAACAATTCTACGTGATAGACACTATTACTAATCCCATTTTATAGATGAAGGAACTATGACATGGAGAGGTTTGGTAACTTGTCCAAAGTCATGCAGTGACTAAGACGCAGAGCTGGGATTTGAAAGTAGTCAGAAGGTATACACAGCAAGGAACGTGCAAGCCACCCCTCTTCTCTGTCTTGGTCAGACCACACCTGGGCTAAGGCTTTCAGATTCCAAGTCACACTCCGGGAGAAGCGCTGGCTGGTTGTGTCTGTCCTGGCACAGGCACCGGAGAATGAAGGAACTCAAGGCTGTGTCTGAACTGTTGATTAGCTCAGCTTAGTTTAGGGACGAGGCCCTGGGACAGGTAGGTGGGCACAGGGCAGGAGGCATATTCCAAACGGCTGTCTTCACAGGTCAGAAGGGCTGTTGCTGAGAAAAGGAAGTGCACTGAGCATGCAGTCAGCACCATGGGGAAACTGTTTCCTACATACAAGAGGAAGACTATTGTGTCAGTGTATCCTAAGAGAGGACAATCAGTGTCTTCGTGCAAAGCGGGGTGACCACAGTGCAGGCTTGGACTGGGGAGAACAACCCATCTTACACACAAATAACATTGTTCCAATTTCACACCCTTTGACAGCAACAATGTTATGTGTCTACTGCAGCCTGCAGCACTGAACACAGGGCATGGAGGACCACTTGGATGACTCTTCTTGAATGAAGAGCAGTCATCTCCATTTTGGCTAAACTTGGCCCCATCTCCATGTACTGATATGTACAGAGCTGGCCAGGTCATTTCTTTATCCCTTCAGTTAGCTTTAAGCAGTATAGATAGGGCTAGCCGTGGGGCTGGTGCATAACCGTTGAAGCTAAGTGACAGCACTGTTTCCCTGCCCCATAACTCCCAAAACACATGGCTGAGCTGGGCAGGATGAAGAGCCACTGCTCCAGGGCTCCCCACTGGGACTGAGTCTCAAGATAAGAGGTTATGACTTCCCAGGCTGGAAAAATTTACATGTCAGAACGAAAGCACCAGCCCCAAAACATTAGATGTTGCCTCACTTGTGTTATGCAAGTTAGTCTTTCTGCAAATCCTTCTCTCTTGCGTATTGCAGTGGTACTTTCAGGCCTCCTACCAGCCCAGCCCACAATACTCACCTATTTCCCACCATTCTCACAGTCACTCATCCTCAACCACTCCCTTCTTCACGAATTAATAAACTCTGGTTTGGGCCCTGGGTCGAGGTCTTTGTTCTGGTGAGCCATTATTCTGGCTGGATTTAGGATTTCTTTCTCCCCTATGACTATAAATATGTCTTAGTGTCTTTATTCTCATAATGGGTTGCTCTGGAAGTGGTAGGTTGAAATTAACTCACTAGAATTCCAATAACTTTTCCATGGGATTACAAATTTAAATTTCTCGGACTGTGACGAGAACCTGGAAAGACTATCAATACCAAGGAAGCCGGGTGCCAGTGTGATCATAGCCACTGTTCAAATAGGCCTTCCAAAGATAGGCAGCCAACTAAGTTCCCAACAGCAGTTAGTGAAGTTCAGCCTGCAGCGGAGCTGGAGAAGCAGGGCATGGGATCTTGAAGTGAAGGAGAAACCTGAATAAAGGAGTGAGACTTTCCAAAGAAAAGTACGGCCTGCTCTTTGCTCAGCTTGCTTCTGGAGAATTCCAGAGCTCAGCACTTTGCAAGAAAAAAGAACATGACATTTTCACTTGCTCATTAATTCACCAAGGGTAACATATTCATTGAGCACCTGCCACATGCCACCATTGTGCTATGTGATGGCGCTACAGTCCTGAGTATGTGACAATGTCCCCACCCTGATGGTGCTCAGAACCTAGCACAGTTAACTCATGCTGGGCTTCAGAGAGCAACTTACTTTGCATTGGAATCTTAGCTCTGGTTTGTCCTTGCTGTGTGAGCAAATTAGTTTACCTTGCCCAATATGTTTGCCTCACCTACAAAGCCAGGGTTCCTACCTCAGAATTGTTTAATAGTTAAAGCCTTGTACTTTAGTAGGATACACATCACTATTAGTATTTATAGTAGTCACAATTCTCAGCTATAAGCAACTGAAATGGATTCTGGCTGATTAAACCAAAATGGAGTTTATTAACAGGTCATTGGGCAGGTCATGCAACTGCGGGAGGCCTGGAGAAGCAAGCTAAGGGCTGTGCTTCTGAAAACAATGGCCACAACAATGCTGTACAACTTTCCCCAAACCCCCAGCAATGCCACTTCTGATTCAAGGACTTGATCTTCCAGCTACAGCTGATTGCACAAGACAGCAAGTATGCTCAACACGTGCTCTGCAGGAGAACGTAACAAACGTCCACTGGAGTGTCCTGACCAAGCTGTTTACCAGCTACACAACCAGCCTCTTGCCAGTTGTTGTGGTTTATATATAGGCATACCCAAAGCCTCATGCGTTCATAGGTAGGACTTCTGCAGGGTGATTTGACCATAGGTATGTGTGATGCTTATCAGGGGGTTAGTCTACCGATGAGTTCATAGCTAAGTGTGATTTGGGAGGTGAAGTGCAGTTGGAGGCCACTGAGGCATGGCCTGGAACAGTCTATCTCCCCTCTTGCCTCTCTTGAACTCTTGTCTGTTTTCCAAAGCAGCATCATGGACTGTTTCTCCTCTCCTGTGCTACCCCTAATTGGAGACAGCCAACAATGGATTGAAACTGCTACAAACTCTGAGCCAAAACAAACATTTTCTCCTAAATTGTGGGTGTCAGGTATTGTGACCCAGTGGCAAGAAAGTAACTAAGACCATTTCTGTTTATTTCTGGTGTAGATGCCTTGAACTTGCCAAAACTTCCCGGCCAAACTGACAACTGCGCTGAAGTCTGCTGCACACATCTATCTACAAGTGAAATCTCCCAGTTGCACCATAAATCAGAGTTTCTTGCAGGCAAGAGGTGTGTAGAGCAGGCAGGGTGCCTGCCCTGAGGTTCTTTGGGAAATTTCCAGAGGCTGGCTCTTGGCTGGGTGGGACCTGGTTGGAGAGAGTACAGAGTGGAATAAGGCTGCCACCCAGTGGATACACTAAAAATCACAGGAAGCTCTTCTAAGTGCCTCCTAGACAGAAAGCACAGCTCCCCCTGGTGCCTGGAAAATGAGTTTTCCTCCTCCTCTGGTAATGGTGACTACTTTACAGTGTGCCCTATGTTTACGTAGAGTAAAATAATTACATGGGGATATTAATATTAGAGTGACCCTCATTGAGGGTTTGCTTATGTATGTATCTGGCACTTTAAAACACCATTTCATAATCTCCATAGCAAATCTTTAGTGGGCCAATACATTTACCCAGATGATATCCATTTTCCTTGCTAATCTTAACAGTACTTTGATTTTTCTTTTTGGAATGTTCGTTCCACTTCTAGGACTTTTCTAGAAACTCTATAAAAGAAGCTCTAGCAACCCATAAGAAGAGAAGTCTTGGGTTTGCAGGGGCCACCCAAAGCAGGAAGGCTGCCTGAGAGTACAACTGACATTCAGGAAACAGAATAAATCCCATGTCGGAGCTCTACTAGTTCACAGAATTGAAAAGATTGCACTTTTCAATTCCATGAATCAATATATCATATTCCCCTTGACTGAAGTTAATTTTCCCCTTAAAACCAAAAACCAAATACTATTAATTCCCCTTTAATAAAAGAAATTAGCTCGTGACTGTAGGGTATTGTAAGTACCTGGCCCAAAGATAGAGAATTGTCAAAGTCAAGGGGATAGGGTGCATACATTCCTACTGTCTTTATCTTCCTAAAACTCACTGGTTCAAGTCCTAACCCCCGCTGGGATGGATATGAGGTGAGGCCTTTGAGAGGTGATTCTGTCATGAGAGTGGAGCCCTTTTAGTTTTCTTATTAAAGAAACCCTGGAGAGCTCCTTCACCCCTTCCACCATGTGAGAACTTAGTGAGAAGATGACTATCTATGAACCAGGAAGTAAATCGCCACCAGACACCCTTGATCAGGTCTTCATTGTGGACTTTCAACTTCCAGGACTGAAATAGATTTCCGCTGTTTACATAAGCCACTCAGCTTCATAAAATTGTTTTTGTCGTAGCAGCCTGCTTTAAGACACTGTTCTGAGAGCTGGGGATAGGGTGGGCACTAAAATCGACATGAAGCATGCTGTTCCTACTTGACTTCCTGTGGAGATGCCACAGCAACCAACTTAGAACATAGCAGCTCTACAGAGAATTAAATAGAAGGATGTGATAGGGTATGACCATGTGACTTTAGATTGGGTAGTCAGGAGATGGTACCATGGAAATGTGTTGTCAAATTGGTTCACTGGGAACTACATTTCCCAGCATCCTCTTCCTTTATCTGCACTCCATCCACAATGCTTTGCTTACCAGGCAAATTCCTACTTCTCTTCCCACTCCTACATAGTCTGTGTACTGTGCAAATCTCTACTGCCATCACGTCACAGCTGCGGTTCTTAAGGTCTGCACAGAAGACTGTAAGCTCCTGGAGGTTGGTGTCTTCGTGTCCTCTCGTCACTGTCTTCATACCGTGCCCCTGTACCCACTACCACCAAGTACTGCTCAGTATATTCATTGAATGCATGAATGGGTGTATGACTGAGCTAGAAATTGGGAGGTGAGACTAGTTTGGACAGGAGGTTTGGGACTTTATTTTGCAGAAATTTATTTTGGAATCATTAAATTTACAGATGAGTTTCAGTAATAAAATGGAGCGCATGTATGCCCTTCTAGGTTTTCTCATTTTAGTATCATATATAACCAGAAAAGGCTCATCAAAACTTAGAACTTGCATTACTACAATATTCATAACAAACCGAACTTTATGAACATTTCACCATTTTTTCTATCAGTGTCACTTGGTCCAGGATTGAATCCAAGGTACCATGCCGTTTGTACTTAGGTCTCATTAGTCTTCTTCAGTCTGTGACAGTTTCTCAGTCTTCCCTTGTGTTTCCATGACTTTGGCGCTTTAGAAGATTGCAATGGTTGATACATTGTGCCAACTTAAACAATTTAGAAGATTAATGAAGGGACTCAGCACTTTGTAAATATCCTCATCCTGTGCAAGAGGAGGGCAGGGAGATAATGTGAGTGCTACACCCGCCTGGGAGTGGGGGCCGGTAGCCTCCTTGCAATGTGAGAGAGGAAAGGAAGCCCGTTCTTCTCCACTTTTGCGCTGGCTGCTTTCGCTGTCTTCTGGCACCTTGCAGTGTTGCCCCTGTGCCATGTGCCACCCTGCTTTGGAGCCAGCTGATATGGGCTGAGACCTTCACAAACTGTGAGCGAAACAAACCTTTCTTTCTTTAATTTTGGGTGTCAGATATTTTGTTTCAGCAATGAGAGAAAAGTAATCAAGACAAAGATACAGGTCAGATTTTTGTAGACTGTCCCTATATTTGTGTTTGTCCGTATTTCTTCACGGTTGGACTGAGTTATAGATTCTAGGGAAGAACGGCCCAGTGCTCGTCTCATAGCATCATATCATCATGTCATAGCATCATGTCGAAGAGACATGATATGATCATCACTTACTTCTGGTGATGCTGACCTTGGTCGCTTGCAGAGGTGGTATCTGCCGGTCGTCTTCACGGTAAAGTTACTATGAACACCCAAGGCAAGAAGAATTGAACGTCACTCCCTGGAGAGGGTAATATCTACATTGTACTTGGAATTCGTTCGTAGTGAGAAGAAAGGAGTTTACAACTTTACTCTTGCTCTGGCAAGTGAGGTCTATGGGACTCCTCTCTTAGATACATATTTACATTAATAGTAAAAATACATAATATGTGGTATTAGAAAGGAGAACAAATGTATTCACACACAATTATTAAAGTATTTGAAACTCAAATGTGTGACACAGTGACACCTGTGCTTGTTTACTAGCACGACAAAACAAGTTCTAGTGGCATACCTCGTGACTACTGTGATGTCAAAGTGTTGCTGTGTGTAGGTGACGTTATGGCCCAGTGATACCACAGTGGGTTTTTGCCCACATTAACAATGAAATTAATGCTAAATTTCAGTGACTTGTTTGTAAAAATAAAATATGATATCTCCCAATTGAACTTACAAATGTTAACTTTACCTTTGACCCCAGTCCCTAAATGAATATTCCCAGGCTGAAATGGACCCAGATGGCAGATATATTCTAGGACTGTACAAAATGAAAGGTGATATGAAGACAGAAAAGCCAAGGTAAAGACAACAGGCTGTTCTCTGCGACGGGTCCAGAAAGAACTGGAAAGCACCAGGTTGGACAAAGGGACAGTGGTGAGAAGCGGAAGAGGCTTCAGCCTCTGTAACATTGAAAGGCACACAAGACAGTCCACTTACCATGGGTGAAAAAGTTAAAACTCAGTGGTGGTGAGCATGCTGTGAAATTGGCACTCTCATATATTACCAGTTACAATGTCAATTTGTGCAAAGTTTTACAAATACATTGAGAAGCAATTTGGAAATATTAACCTAAAAGTTCAAAATCTTGATTGAGAAACCCACTTTTGGAAAGCTGTTATACTTAGAGATGCTCATTGCTGCAAATTTTACATGAGTACAAGGTTAAAAGAAATTAAAGATCTAAAGTGATAACAAGAAGCCACACGACAGAATAAATGAATTCGTGGAATGCCATGCAAATATTAAATAATAATAATAGAAACAATGCAATTACATGCAACAGACTTATGAGGGTCAAGACACATAGGTATGCCCTCTAAGCCTTGATTATCTTGTCTGTTAAAAGAAAGATAATAATATCATCTCCTGAGATTGTTATATGACATAAAGAGATGAATTTAAAGCTCCTAGCGAAGCGCCTGGGACATCAAAGGTGCCCAGAATGTGTCAGGACCCTTTACGATGCTATGATTCTATACCAGTGAAGTAAGACATAAAATCATATGTAAGCACGCTTGAACCACTGCCAAAATATACAGAAAAAAAGATTGAAAAGTAAACACATCGAAACATCAGCAATGGTGTGTGTAGGTAAGGTGATTGTGAAGGATTTTATGTTTTTCTTCATTTTCTAAGTTTCTATAATATGCTTTTAATACAGTGTTACACTATTGATATAAAAGAAAGAGAGTACATTCATTAAAAATGCATCTCTCCATCCTTTCATAGTAATTGAGGTGGACCCTATGTCAGGACAGTAAGCAATTCTGGAGTCTTATAATTCTCTGTGGACCTACTGTCCTCCAAATCTTGGAAGCAAAGCAAATCCCACTGCACAAAGCTAATGTATCTTTATAGTTTCTGAGTGGTATGAGTCACCCCTACATGAGTAACCAACTACCCCAAACAAATGATGAATCAGTGTTAACCATCTCTAGACCTAAACGCTGACACTTTAATGCACTATCCAGACGATCAATCCCAGCAGCAGCGTCAGTTATACAGGGAGCCTTGCCCAGTACACGGCATACAGTAGGTGCTCAATAAACATTAAGTAAACACACACACACACACACACACACACGCACGCACACATACAAATGCAAGAACCGCAGAGGAGGCACATTCCCCTGGCCTTTCTCCACCACTGCAGCTGGCCAGGTGTAGTCGTTCAGCCCACACGGTGGCAGTGCTGCTCCACACCAGGCCGCGTGACGGACACTGCACCTGGCACTGAAGGTCCAACGTGGCTCTCCTTTTCAGACGGCAAATCTCAGGATGCACAGGAAAGTCTCCAAAGAACGATACTGTTGGAGTCACCCTGCTTTCTTAACAGAGCGGGAGCTCATGCCTCTGTCTGTAAGGAGGGCTAAAAACAAAGTTTGGGAGGGTTAAGGGAGCCCGTGAAGCACAGAGCACAGCCTGCAAAAGGTTTATACATTCACAGGACCAAGATAGGGCAGAGGCAGCCAGGAAGGCCATGACTGCAGGGGTTTGAAGTAGGCTGTCCCAGGGAGGATGGCCACAAGAGGTAGTGCTCTGAGGTGCGGGGGGGGGGGGCAGAAATGTCAGGGTCACAGACTGGGCTTCACAGCTCTGCTTAACCTCTGAACAAGTCTCTTGGCCTCCCTGGCTGCAGGTTCTTGCCTGTGAAATGGGTGTATGACCTTGTAGGGCTCAAAGATACTTAAATGAAATCCTGCATCTCCAAGATTGAGTGTGACGCCTGAAATGTAGCCTTACTTCTTATCGTGGCTGCTGTTGTGGCTGTTGTTGATAATTGTGGTGTCTCTAATGAGGCACAGAAATCCCAGGGAAGACTCTCAGCACAGAGGAACACACAGATTAGGTAAATCAGCGAAGGGGTCGTGAAGTGAATCCTTCATCTCTCACCAGGGAGGACCTGAAAGAGCAAGGCAAGAGGCAAGAAATTTAGCTAGCGTTTGTTTGTTTTTCATGAAAGGTTGCATGTTGGGGGGGGAACTAAGGTAACTCTTGGATTTGCTTTAGGGAGGGAAGAAATGGCTAAGCTCTAAGTTTCTTCTCTTTCTAGACTTTTTTCTTTCTTTCTGTTTCTTTTTTTCTCTATTTTTTTTTTTTTTTTTTTTTTTTTTTTTTTTTTTTTTGGTACCCGGAATCAAACTCAGGACCTTGTGCTTGCCAGGCAGGCACTGTCTGCTGAGTTATCCCCAGCCCTCTTTCTAAATCCTCTTTATAAATTTCAAAGCCCAACTTACTTACATTCAAGAAATTGCAGCCCCAGTAGCCATAGTGAGGAGTTTTGTTTAGCAAGACATTTAGACTTTGGCTCTTAGATCCAGGCAGACCTTGTCAGTGCCTTTTACTCTTAGCAGGCAAAGGTAGGGTTGCTTTATGCCTCATGTAGTTATCCTTGGGAAATTTTTTCAAGTCTACTCTAAGCTTATAAAATATAATTGATGAGAAAAAGTAGAGAGTTAGGATTGTTTACCCAAAAGAAAGAGAAGAGTAAAAGAGAGGAGAGATCGCTTATAATAATCTCCAAGTCTCAGATTCGCTGTACACGGGAAGGTAGTCAAATGTTCTCCAATTTTTACTGAGGACATAAAGAAAAAGTAAAACTTTTCTACGTGGAAATTGTGAAAATATGGGAGAAATATAATTGAAATACAGGTAACCCATGCTTTACAACCGTGGTTCCCTTTACACTTTTGAATAT
>PVJX010006637.1:0-76311 GCA_004027295.1 Dolichotis patagonum
ATGTATATAATCTAATAAGGATCACATAACTATAAAGTCTCCCCAGCAGGCTGTGGTTCAGACACCCAGGATCTTAGCATCTTGAGGCCTACCTGTGTTTGGGGGACTTCTTAGATTTATCCATAGGATCTCTTTCATCTGGATTGCTAACAAATCAAGACAAAGAGAACATAGAGAATAACAATATCTATTTCAAGATTCAGACATTTATTTTAGTTTGAAAGTGCTAAAAAATGTTAAAGTTAAATACAAAGGGAAATTATAAACTATACTACATCTTACAATTAAATGTCCATTAAACTGAGGTGTGTTAATTATGAGACAGTTTATGACAATTATTTTCTAAAAGTGCATTAGGAAACCTAAATTTCTTCTAAGTAGAAAGTACTTAAGAAAAAATAAAAATACTCAAAAGGAAATATATCTTTTTTAGATTTGAAAACATTTAATATTATATCTCTATTTTGTTTGTTTTGTGGTGATGGTTACTGAACACAAGCCTTAGCAGACACTAGGCAGTTGTTCCACCATTGATGATATCCCTAGCCTGTATTTCTTTCCATTTTAACCCCATTTGAATCTTTCAAATGATTCTTCTCTGTGGAAAAGTAAACATTACAAAATTTTAAGGATCAATTCATATGTAACACATGTATATCTATAAATAAATGTATAAGTAATATTTATATATGCATAAAAAGAGAAAAACAGAGTGCAAAGTTTGCACTCAAATGAAAAGAGATATTGTATGTGTGTTTGTGGCCAATTTTCACAATTATTTTTGAGCCTGGCTATACATCAAAAAATATACTCAGTGATTTTCATATATTATCACAATAAATTCATATATCAAGCTGTTATGGCTTATATCTGGATGACTTGTAAAGCCTCGTGTGATCAGAAGCAGGAGTTTGTTGAAAGCAACTGAATTATGGGTCCACTACACTTGGCATGTGGTTGAAAGGTGGGGCCTAACTGGAAGAGGTGGGTCACTAAGGGTATGACCTGGGACACCACACCTTCCTCTGCAGTTTGTAGCTTGACTTTCCTGGCTGCGATGAGGTAGGCTGCTTTCCTCTGCCTAGGCCCCTCTGCCATACTATTTTGGAGCCAGTAGAGTATGACCTAAAATTCTGGGCCTAAATAAAACTTTCCTTTCAGTGTGGATGAAAGGTATTGTGTATCACAAATGAGAAAGTGATTAAAACATATTTTTGTACCAGAAAAAAGGGATAATTTCTGTGGTGTTACCTAAACCTGTGGTACAAAATCTTTCCAAACTGTTTCATGGGAGGAGTGTGAAAAGTTTGGGAGATGCTGGCTAGGAAAGCAGACCTATTTATGAGCCAAATGTAATGGGAGATTCTAACTAAAGCTCAGAAAACCAAAATAGTGGTTAAAAAAGATGGAAAAGACAATGATGAAGGGGTTTTACTTGGGAATAAGGATACCATTGGCAATTAGACTGTAGGATAGGTATTGTGGCAGCAAATTTGTATTGTGTTCATATCGTGACACCTAGTAGTACACTGTGATTAAGGGTAGCAGAATTTGATGAGAAAATTTTAGAGCAGCCCAACATTAAGGCTGCAACTTGGTTAGTACTTGCTCCTTCTGGTAAGATCTACTGTGAAAAACAGGGGCAAAGTGTCCATTTGAAAAGTTATCAGTTTAACCACAGCAGAAAGTACCTGCAATTTTTTTTTTCCTCAAGAAAACTTGGTTGCTCTAAGATACAGCCTAGCGGCACAGTGACTGCCTGGTAAACATGAAGCCCTGTGTTCAATTCCTGATGCAAAATAAAAGCTTGGTTGCTAAAAGAGTTAGCATCCAAATAAAGCAAAGTACTTAACATGAAGATAATACAAAGCATGCTTTGAGGGCATCCTGGGAAACAGCAAGGTGTTTGCCCATTTAAGCTAAAGACTTTGTTTTGAAAAGAGAGCCCCAGAGCCCTCTGCTCAAGAATGGTGTTCTAGGGAATTGATACCTTCAAATTTGTTTCACAGTGCTCAGTCACTCAGGCACTAGGAGGCCTCTTCAGGCATACTGCAAAATTGTCCAGCTAGTGCAGGAGCAGGCAGCCGACCTTGGTGTCTTCCATGTGGTGCTGATTGTATAAGACTTCAGAATGTGAAGGTTGTGGGATCAGAGAAGCTTCTACCCAGGTTTCAGGAGAAAGACTAGGAGGCAAGGCAGTGAGTGAAGCTGTGAGAGTGAAACTGAAAGTGCAGTGGGCAACCCAGGAAACTGGAGAAGCCAAAAACTGGAATTTCTGGTAAAAGCCTCAACTAGTAAAGCATCCCCTGAGAGAAGCCACAAGGGCCACAAACAGTAGCAATACCACTTGGGCAGGACAAATGAAGCCCTTTGGAGTTCATATCTCATTACATCTTTCCCTTTCTGAAACTACAGATGTTAGTGTTTACTCTGATGAAATTCAGTCTTGCTTTGGTCCCATTCTGTTCTATCTCCTATTTCTCCCTTTCATAATGGGAATGTTTACCCTGTGGTCTTGTATGTTAGCAGCATATAAATTTATTTTTCATTTATACAAGGATTCACAGATAAGGGTTTGCTTTGAGTCTCAAGGTAAATTTTGGATTTGAACATTTCAAGAATGCTGAAAGTGCTAAAGTTTTGGCTACTCTTAGAGTTGGAATAAATGAATTTTTCATAAAGAGATATGCATGAGTCTTTTGGAGCTCAAAGGCAGAATGTTCTTGTTTATATCAAAATGTTCCCCCAAAGTCTCATACACTCAGAGGTGGGGTTTTTAAATGTTTCTTGGATTTTAGAAATATAGCAAACTTCTTGTTGTGATGCAAGTTGTGTTCAGAAGAGGTAAGTCGCTGAGCACATGGCCTGGAAGAGTATATCTTCCTCCCTACCTCCTCTCTTCATTCTCTCTGCTTTCTGGGTGCTATAATAGGACAGGACTTTCCTCCACTGAACCCCTTCCACCATGCTGTTGGCCATGCAAGGACTGAAACTCCTAAAAACATGAGCCTAAATAAACCTTTCTTCCTTTAGTGTGTCAGATGTTTTCTCATAGCAACAAGAAAAGTGTCTAAGATGAAAGGAAATGTTGTAGATGTAATTTACATAGCATTTGCTGCATCTGGAACCCAAGCACACAGATTTCATGCCAAAATTATACATTTACACAGTTGTAGAGGCCAAGCAGTTTGACTTCAGAATTTAGGTCCTTATTACTGTGTTAGGCAATTTCTGGTAACACTGGGGACTCAATTAAGTAATTCAAATCTAAAGAAAACTAATGTGAATAAATTTCATATCTTTTCCTGTGCAGATGTAAGTAACTTTTTTATGGCATATAATGAAGAATACAGTAAAAACACTTCTTTGCTACAACTGCCAAAAATGTACAAAAAGACTATAAAAAAACAGCAAACACTAGAAAATAACTGTAGTCTTCCAAAATATCAACGTAAAAAATACAAAGAGAGGCCGAGTAATTGTTCCAAAATAAAAGAAACCAACAAAACAAGAAAATGAAATGTAAAGCATGATATTGGATTAGATCTTAGACTAGGACTGAAGAGGAATAGCTATAAAGAAGATTGTTAAGAAAACTGACAATTATATGATTCATATGTTTAGATAGCATTATATGAATGTTAAAAGTTTCCCATACTGTGGCTATGTAAAGAAATGCATATTTCAAAGGAATTATAAAATAAGAGATGTCTGTTTGTATGCATGTGTGCATTTGTGTGTAATTAGATGCAATGATAATGTGAATGTGGTAAAACATAACATAAATATAAACAATTGATGAATCCAGTGAAGGAAATGAACAACTTTCTTGAATTTTTTTCTGCAATTTGAAACCATATCAAATATAAAATTAAAAGAATGAGGCAGAAGAGGACATGTTATCAATTATTTAATTCATGAAACTATACAAATATAGATTGATAAAACATCAAACATGAAAATAGGCACTAAGGATCAAAGGAAATTGAAACTAAGTATTTTCATCAGGAATATCTGAGAATGAATGTTTGAAAGTAATAAAAATACTTTGAGCTAAATTGAGAAATACAATATATTAGTTTAATTATTTTTAATTTAAAAACTATCAAGTGGTTAAAATAATATATCCCAGCAAAAATAATATTAAGATATGCTGACCTCTTTCATATCAAATATTCCTTTAAAGAATTAGATCATTTGCTCTCTATGGATTTTTGTTTGGATAACATTTTTTGAATAAGGTAAGTTAGGTATTTCTATTTTTATTATTTTAATTCACATAATCATTCTCTAAGTTAAATGTTATTAATTCCATTTTGTAGGCAACAAAACTGAGGCTTGAGTAAATTAAATAATTTATTTAAGGGCCCACAGGTAAAATACTTCTTGGATTTCATACCCACATCAGCCAGATTTTATTCCCATATTTTTTCTACTGTAGCTCTCAGGCATTTAGTAAAAGGTGATTTGTTAAAAATATGTAGAATTTCAAATAGGCAAGACTATTTTCAGTGAAAAATGAGATATTCTCAGTGGCAAAATGGATTTTTGAATTCTTCTTTTGTTATGAAATGTTAGCATTTTACAAATTAGAAGTTTGATCTTTAACAATAGCTATTTTCAGTCAGCTTATTGAAGGAACAAACCTACTAACAATGGAAAGAAAGTACACTAGGAATACTTCTTTTATCCAGTAATGTCCTCACATAAAAGTGCCTGATTAATTGAAAATTTTTTACTTCTCACACAGTTGCTCTGATCCTGAGCAGTTTCAGACACAGTTGGCATAAAACCAAATGATTCTTTGGAGACCTTTTTCTACCCCCAAAACAGTAATGCACCTTAAGCAACCCTCTTTGGCAGGAGCCTCAAAGCTGCTGCAGCATTTTGTATGACAAAATATCTGACAAGAACTCCTCTCTCTGGGACTGCCATTAGGAGTCCAGGAAATATGCCAATAGACTGAGCAATCCATCAGCCTAGGAAGATGTGCCTCCTTGCCTTTTTCACTCTATTTTAAACATAAATGTAAAATAAATGTGAATCATTGATATCTGAAATAATTTGTGAAGTCTTGCAATGTTATTGTACCAAATAATTATCTATGATTATAACATTTAGTAATAAATTAATTATTTAATGCAGTTAATGCTTTACAGCAGTGGTTTCAAAAGTTCATTAGAATCACCTTGGGGAGCTCGTTAGCAGCAGATTGCTAGTTGCCTCCCTCCAAGATTCTGCTTTAAGACTGGGATGATGCTTGCTAATTTACATCTCTAGCAAGTTCCTAGAGGATGCTCATACTACTAGTCTAGAGACCACACTTGGAGAAACAGTAGTGTCAGAATCAGGTTATATTTTTAGATTTGCAAACTAAGTTTCCTCATTCACTGATCTTCTATCGTAATTTAAATCCTTTGTATCCAAGAAAGCATTGTAAATACACAAACACAGTTACTTTTAAAAGGCTGTCTACAACTGATTTAACTGACATGCCAACCTAGATCATCACTGACATAATAGCTGTCAGACACGTGGTTATTTAAATTTATAAAAACAAAATCAGAAGTTCAGTTCCTCAGTCACTGTACATATTTGAGTGCTCAATCACCACATGCTGCTAGTGGCTACCGAAAGTTGCTTTTGTTAGTTAATAATCTTATTTTTGTAAATTGTAAATTGCTGAAAAGTAGGCCAGACTTTTACATAAGCAAGCAAGCAGGCGCATCTGCGATGTAATTTCAGCCCTTCGGCTTTCTTCTCCAACACAAGTGTTTTTCTCATTCAATATTTAATATCTAAAAGCTGACCTTGAAATATTGGATCCAGTTTAAAGGCATACATGTTGTGGAACATTTCCCTTACACATTTTAATCCTATGAATTTCTGTGAATTATAAGAGTTTCTCAAGTTATAATTTGATGATGTGGACAATTGAAAAAAAATAAAACATATTTCCTGGGATAGTGAGGAGAGCTGACAAGGAATTATTAAGGAAGGCTGTAAAAGCTTCAATTTAGCTACTTTGTCTTCTAAATCAGCATAATATATTGCATCTTTTCTATGTTACCAATGATGCTATGAAGTGTCAAGGTCAGGAAACTAGAAGTTTCTCTAAATAATATTATATGTTCCTGTCTCCACTTTATACTTCTCTGTGGTATTGTGGTACATCTGTGAATCTCAGTACTTGCGTATAAAATGCAACCAACAGGGCTTTAGTGGACAGGACATGAAGAAAGCATTATTAAATATGTATAGTTCACTGTCAAGACTTATGAAAACCTCATGCACTGGATTTCTCTTCTGTTAAATGTTGATCTAATTGTAAAAACTGATAAAATGTTTCACAAGAAAGTATAAAGTCTCATCTTCCGGGCTATGAAATAGGTCTCTGAACTGAATTTACCTTGTAGTGTTGTGCAAGGATTAAAAAAAAGATTAAAAAAACCCACAAAATATTTCCACAAAATGTTGAATGATTCACTGGTTTATCTCAGTACAGAATGGACATAGTGGTCAGGATCCTCAGACAGGAGCCCATTGTCAATGCTCTCGTTAATCCCCTGCCCATGAGTATGAGTGGAAATTCTGAATAAGCAATATTAATATTACTCCCAAGATTATGTTAGATTACATGGCAAATGTTATCAAGACTTCAAATCAGTTGATGTCAAAATAGGAGATTATGCTAGGTATAATTATCTGATTATCAGATATAATGAGATGAACTGTTAAAAGACATTGAGCTCCTCCTAACATGAGAGATTCAGAGTAGATGCTTAATGTTAGAGTATGTATCACTGTCACTGAAGAGTTATTTCTGAACCTCTGGAAGGAATGAGTAGTCTCAAATGATACCCAACAAGGAAATGAATAGATGAGTCTTGTATCCATGTGGAATTGAAATCTGCTAACCATTTGGAATATGATCCCAATCTTCAAATGAGAATGTAGCTAGCTAATATCTCCATCTCAGTCTTGTAGGATTATGAGCATGAGACAGTGAGAAGCCACCATAGTTAAGTAGAAGGTCATAACAACAAAATAAAACTCTGGGTACTGTATATTATGATCCTTTCTAACAGGACATGTTATAAAACCCTGATAAAAATCAAAGAACCAGCATGTTTGCCTAAAATGTATGACTGTTCACTAGGAAAAACTCTAAATAAGCTCCCTTGTTTCACTTGCTCTTAGTTAACATAAAAATACTAGTTTTGTAGGTCATACATCTGGGTGAATATTTGCCACCAACTTTGGTGTAAATAACACTTCTGATGTGATGGTTATGATAGCTGTTGCCTAGGTTACTTTTTGGAGACTTCAAAACCTCTTTGGCTGATAACACTGACTCTGAGCCTATAGATATCTGATGGATGAGTAATATGGGATAAAAGTTTTGGCATCTCTATCTTCAATTATTTATGTTCCCTTTGTGATTTGCACAGTTGGATCAAGTTCCACTCAACTCTGAACGTAGGTATGTTGATCACTTACAAATGCTTTGTTCAAGATGAAAATGCAGCATTTAATTAGCCTATTTCCCACTGGATCTGGTATGTGTTTCCTTTTTCTTCTTCTCTCCCATGCTTTGTACTTCTTCAGAAGCCACAAATATTCCAAACACCTAATGTCCGCCAACCCTTTCACAATGCCCAGTTGTACAAGACTGAGATATTTTGCATAGGCCACATGAAAATTCAACAGCCTTTAAGAAAATTTGATGACTACCATGCAAGGGCACGATTCTGTTACAGGAAGAAACAATCTTTGGAACCATGTCCCTGGCCAGTGGAAATTATCTGGCTTTAACCCACCCCAGCAAACTAAAAAAGACCCTGCTCCTCTCTTTGTTCTGCGAGGAACAGCTTCATCTTTTTCTCAACCAGTTGCTGAATGCTTTCAAGTTAAGCCCCAAGTCAGCAGAAACTTCCCTCCCAAATAAAGCTGTGCCTGTGCAAAATTATATGTGCTTGCAGTATTTGATCAGATCTCACTTCTACGATTTCTGGGCCAAAAGATTCTGTCACCTGGTATCAAACAGAGAACCTAGTCATGCTATGTCCAAATTTTGGCCTATAGAAACTGTGACCTAATAAACTGGTGTTATTTCAAACTGCTAGGTTTGTGATTATTTGTTAGCAATAAAAAACTAATGCAATGGATCATCACTTAGAGACTTGTTTCCTGACATTTATTATTTGAGAGTAGGAGACTGCAATATTTTTGTATCTAAAGAGTTGGAATTCTATCATGTTGTTTCCCAGGATTTAGAGGATTTAAGGGGAAGAAAGTATATAGTGTATAGACAATGATTTCTGGACTCGAATATGATAGATCTAAGGGTATGAACTCTAGTTAAGGATACCAGAGAATGTTTGTGACTGTGGGAAGATTTGATTGAAATCAAGCACACATTACCTACACAGTGAATTTTATGAGATATTATAGACATGAAGCATAAAAATCTTGGTAATATCTTTCCAAAACTGACATAAAGAGAAAGGAATATGCATATATATATATATATATATATGTATAATTTTCTTATGATACTTTCATCTTTTATTCACAATTGTAATAACACAAAATTCTGAATGAGAGAGAATGAAAAGAACTGATGAGAGGTGTCTTTGTTTGGTAATAGCTAATATTCCAATATTTTAATGATAAGACTACTTATCACTTTATACTTTAATCCTGTGTTATTCTGTCTTAGTTTATAGATTTATGATTATTACTTTCATTTTTATTAGGTATGATGAATTATTCTAATGTGTATCTTCAATATTCAGCTCAATTATCTGCAAGGGCAAGAAACAAAAGGAGGTCATATTAAAAATTCTGATTATTAAAAGCCATCTTGCCTTAATAGCAGAGCCACAGCAATGACTGTAAGATTGAACGCCGTACATTTTCTATTCCTTCTCAGTTAATTGGAAATATTCTTCTAATATTAATATTAGGCTTCTGTGTGTTTCAATATCCTATTTCTTAACACACATGAATCCATATTTGAATAATTCTTCAATTTGATTTTATTACAGCTGGTTCATTGATCTACTTTTAAGAATGAAAAAGGGATCATTGATTAAAGATGCTGAAAGTGGCTGAATAGTTTGATAACATTTACCATAATTAAAAATGTGAAAATTACCATGTCAGCCTTTGGCATTAATCTTGACAGTGAGCACTTGGTACAGGGACTTCCTCTTCTTGAAAATTATCTCCTAGACATAGCCAGAGGCACTTCTAAAGATTGTTCCATGAACACCCACATGAGAATAACCCAGAAACCTTGCTAAAATGCTTATGTTGTCCTCATTTCTGATTTATTCAATTAGAATTTCTGGTTTTAGAGCCCAGGAGTGCTTGTCAAATAATCCCATTATGAGATTTTTATGAACACCCAAGTCAAAAATCAATGGCAAATTAAAGATGAGAAGGGCAGTTGCTCTGTTTCCTTGCAAAGCAGTACCTAGATCTTGCAATTTCAGCATCTCCTCTCTTATGAGCACCAGGAGGCTTAACCGTATGATCTTTTCTTCTGGATAAAGTGAAAAATCTTACGTCAATATTAAATAGATTTCTGCTGTGTGCCAAAAGTAAACCTCAATTAAGGGGCAATTTCCAGCTTGTACGAAGTTTTGTTAATTTTCCCATTTTATTCAATAAATCACATAGAATACTTTTAAAAATGATGTCACCATTTTATCCCAGATGACTTAAAAGATAGGAAGCCCATGTGCTTCAAGACTCCATTTTGATGTCTTGTATAAGAAAAGAAGAAAAACAGTAAGAAAAATGGTGACTATTCAGGACACAGCTGGTCTCAAGGGAAGTTAAGTAAGCCATGAGATCGGATGATTGGCATGAGATTTCTAGGATTCTAAGTGAGGTGTTTAACTTGGGTAATCATGAATTGAAGAGGCCCATAAAAGGCAGCACACACTGCGCACATATCCCTCATTTAATAAACAAATTAAATCTAAATAATTTGTGTGATATAAAACAGGGTATAAAGCTTCTGGCTTTTGGAGATAGACCTGGAACTAAATTTTGGTGCTGCCCCATTGCTACATTCATGCCTTACATATCTCATTTTTTTGTTAATCTATAAAATCTCCTTGCTTTTAATTGTAGAATTTCCAGGTAATATATAGAATTCCTGGTTCAATTTGAATCCAGACAATTATTAATTTTTAGAGTAAGTAACTGTCATAGGATATCTGGGATATATGTACACTAAAATTTGTTGTTTATCTAAAGTTCAAATTTAACTAGACACTCAGTACTTTGCTAATTCTCACTACCATCTTAGGAATACAACTGCATATGTGTGAAGATTTTTTAGAGAAGCTTAATGAGTGGGCACATTTACAATTCATAAATGAAATTTTGGTAAATATTTGACACCACTGCAGATATTTTCCTGCTTCCTTGCTTTAACTTCTATTCTAGTTTGCACATTCTGCATATGAAGGAGATCCGATAAGGATAAACCTACTGGCCATTGTCTGACTAAATAGAGCTATAGATTAACTACTAGTACTTTTCATAGTTTAGTTATAAATAAATTTCTATTCTCTGCCTTGAAAATTAGATACATGTAAAGATAAACTAGTCACTCTCTGGAGCAAGTTAAAATGATATTAATAATAACCAAAGAAAAGCCCTCTTAATTTTATGAAGTATACAGTTTAAAAGTAGGTTATACTACAAAGAAAATTATTCCTTTTAGTCTAAACATTTGTATGGAAAACCTCATGAAATTAAATAGACATTTTTTCCAACCATGCAGAAATGTTTCAAGAAGACAAAACTGTAAGCAATTTTCTATACTACTTCTACATATATTAAAATGATGCTTCAACCTTAATTCTGTGATTTTCTTGTCATGAATTTTTGTATAGAAGGAAAAGATTTTATTTTTATACTTCATATTGAACACTGACATAAATAACTCCAGACTTTTGCATTACAATAAAAATGGGAGGCTTGTTTATGGTAATCTACATCAAATTGACGATTTGTTTTTCAGTTGAGTACAAATCAACAAATCCAATTAATTGGAACTGAACACAATTCAACAAATACTGCTAAGTGATTTTCATTTGTCCTCAGGCTATGATTAGGAAGATAATAATTTTTGGCCTTTTTAGATCAAATATCCCAATATTTTATAATGAACGTGCCTAACACTAAATAGTTGAGTACATTTGCTTTCATAAATAGAAAAACTGAAAATGATACAGGCTGTTTTTGATAACTTACAATGAATTAAGAAGACAAGCTTTTACTTAGTCCTCTTTTTACAGTGTCAAGAGTTTTAACATTTACTCAAGTCTCATAATCTTTCCTCAAATTGTCAGAATTTTTTCACCTAGAGTTTGCCAAATTTTGGAAGGGATGCTGCATTATTGACCATTACACTGTGTGATCGTCAATTTCTTTCATATGTCAGGGATTTTGTGTAAGATGGTCTCTCAACAATTAACCCTTTCTGATCCGGCCACAGCCATGGAGGAACCCAGGAGCCTGCACAAAGAAGCCCACCCTCTTGGTAAGTGCCTTTCTCTGGCGTGAGCCAGGAGGAGACCCAGTAGTGTCTCTTGAACCTACCGGTGCGTGGGCTTGGAATCAAACATCTCACCACCCCACCCCACCCCATTAGCAACTGGAGACAGAGGTCTGAACATCTCTTGGCAGGATGACTGTACGCAACATAGCAAATATGGGGAGTCTCCTCTACCTTCTCTTTGAAAGCAAGTGCTGTTTTCAGTTTTGTTTTCATTATGATTAATTGTTTTACTCTATTCAATATGCTCTTTCAATTGACTTTATAATCTTCTGCCTTTGGTTTGATTTTGCTATACTTAATTGACTAGAGAACTATTGTGAAGATAATAAGATATACTATGGTACCTATTACTGTTATCCCAGTAACCTGCTGTGAAGTTCTGTATCAAATTCACTGCACTGTCTCAATTGGCTTTGTTCTGTCTTGTTGTATTTCTACTACCTTCAAAATAAAAAATAGTAAAAAAGTTTTAAAAAACAATTAACCCTTTCAGATTGTACTATGGATAGTTGCAATTAACTTGGAAACTCCTTTCCCAATCCCTTCTCCTCAACAGAAAATACTCTATCTTCTAGAAGTATCATTGTTCCCATTGGGGCATTATCTCTTCACAATTTCAATCTTGAAGTCTAAAATACTCTATGTATGGTTCAGAGGACTCTACTTTTAAAAGAACAAAAACAAATATATACTGATATATATCACGTATCTTTTATATTTTATACAAAGCTGTAAGATGAGTGGCATTATCTTCATGTGACTGGTAGAGTAATTGGAACACAGAAAACTTAAGTAACCTACCTAGTATCATTCAAGACTGAGCTTACTGGTAGAGATTAAATTTGAATTCGGGCAGTCTGTTTCCAAAACGACTGCTTTTATGGTGTGTGTACCTCCTAACTGCAGAGAGATGACAAAAACATGCCTTTCTTTTATCAAAACCTATTCTTATTAAGTGCAGTCCAAGTTATATCTGGGCACAATACACTCAGACTAGATTTATTATCTTGATAATTGTCATATGTTTTGCTGCATATTTATTCATTCAGTGTTTATGGAGCATTAATTGTGATTGGGGAATTATTTGAAACTTCATATTTAAGGTAACAAAATACAGTTTGTGCTTTTAAGGGGTAGCAATCCATTGGGCAGGGAACTTTCATTTTCTTTCCAAAGTTAGGCAGTTCGTTTTTTGTTTTTGATTTTGCTTTGTTTTGTTTTGTTTTATTTTGTTGAGGCAGGATCTCACTATGTCCGGTATGCTGGCTTTAAACTCATTTATGTAAAGCAGACTGGCCTCAAAATCACAAAAATTTTCCTGCCTCAGCCTCCTGAGTGCTGGATTACAAGTGTACAACACCACATTCAGCCTAAAGTTACAGAGTTGTAAAAGCAACATTAACATAATAAGATTTTGATTGCTAACATCAAGGATCTACAGCAATCACACTCTGCCTTTATATGCAAAAATATAAAAAACAAGCCACATAAAATATAGAATGTTATCTATATCTTATAATTCCTTGTATTATAAAATATTATCTGTTCATATAATTTTGATAAATGAACTGATCCAGTCAATTCTCACTTATAAATTCCCTTAAGCAAAAACATGGCTGCACATCAATGCTATTGAGTAGTCATAATTTTCACATAGAACATGATCTTGTCTTTACCTTCATCTGGTGATTACCCCATGAACATTTGCAAGAAATCTGGAATGATTTTTTTAAATTTGCGGCATTATCGTTTCTCTGCCATTATTGTAATGTGTTTTTACACTATTCTTTTTAATCTCCTCAGAATATGTTTCTACATTATTCTATTTAAATGGGGGTGTGAACATCTGCAATTAGATGTTAAGTGTTTGAGTGTACATATGACATAGTTTAAGGAGCATTTTTATTTGTGGCAATAAAATTACCTGAGATAACTGGAATTCCTATGCCTGCTTTATTATAATAGAATAAAATGGCACTGAACAAATATCAAAACTTGAATTATATTTCAGTATTTTATCTTTATTTATGAGCACAATTTTCCTTACAGGAAGTTTAATCTTTTTCTGTTTAATCAATTGTATAGAATAAAAGGTAGAAATAGTTATAATGAATAATCTAATTGGAAACTGAATTTAAGAGATAATTGCAAACTTACCATAATTAACGAAGTTTGTAGGGGAGACATCCCATGCTATCCCCACTCCAATTTTCTTCCTTCGGCAATCACAAAGGGCTATGTATCTTTACTCATCTGTGGTCACACAAAGCTACTGTGATACAATCTTGCTGATGAATTACAAGTGAAAGTCATTTGTGCTTAGAATCATTTTTCCACTGAAATATTTAATTTTCAGGGCGAGACTCTGCAGTGGTGTTCTTTCCTTATTAATGAAGCACTTTGCGTGTTCCAGATTGTACAGGAAGTTGTTAACAGAATTTCCATCAGCCTAGACTACTAGAGCACTACAAAAAGTCTCATTGAGCTGAGGAGTTGCCAGACTTAGTAGTAATTTGCATGTCGTGTTACGCAGCTTAGATTGGAGATCCTGTGTAATGTACCCTAGCTAAACTATAATGTTTAATATATATTTCAAGACATATATAATTCTACAAGCAATGGTTTCCAAATAATCTTGTCCACTTGAGATACTTTCCCTGTTTTGAATGTTTGGTAAGATTTAATATTAAGCAAGTAAAAATTATGCTACAAATGTATCATTTATTGCAATTTTATAAATGGTTTCAAAGATGCTGTGCCATTTGATCTTCAGTTTTTATAAAAACTGAGTGAGGAAATTGCATAGAAAATTGAAGCAATTTTGCCCAACTACTCAGAAGGAGGTGAAGTACAGATGATTCCTCTTGCTTTTACTCGCAATGATAAATTCACTCTTCTTTTTAATTTGAAAATCCCAAATCATAAATGTGATGATGGAAGGAAGAATGAAGTATGATTTGACAGATATAAACCTTCATATATATATGAAAATATATAAATGATCATATGGTTGTTTTTAACTTATGTTATTCTTTTATATTTATGTAATATAAAGATGTTGGCTATAGCTTTAAGTATTCTACATGGTCATTTGGTATGTCTAACAAAGCTCCCAAATAGCAACACTGGGGGAATTTAATGAAGGAAAATGTGTTCTGATTATGACAAAAATTTTAGGGTCACAGATATAGTAGTGATGCCTGTATTGTAATAACTTGATTCTGTATCTTCAGTAATGAACCATAGATCATTAGCTTAATTTCAAGAAAAGTGTTTTTAAAACATTTGCTAAAGGAAGAACAGAAAAAAATTATTATTTCCAATCTTTTTTTCTTGCAGGGTTTTTGGAGGTTAAATTACAGATATGGTATCATGTTGTGTTAAAAACACATTAAATGTACACACTAGTGAACATTTTTCCCCTCTGACAAACATATGCATGCATACACACATATACGAAAATAGAGATTCACTCAAAGTCCATTTATCTCAGATTGCATATAATGTAGAAAAATATACATTTTTTTCCTTCCTGGTTTGCTTTTATAAATGATTCAGGCTATATGACAATGAGATGGCACAGATATATTACTCTGTGAAGATATGTGCTTTAACCACATTGGCAAGCAGTTTGAGACTGATGACATAAAACTGCTCCAGCAGTTGATCTGACATTATGTGCTCTTCTCCTCTAATGAAAGAAGGAGCTACACATGGATCATAATTACCAAGAACTATCTGTTATTGTCAATGACAAAAGAAAATCATATTTAGTTTCACTATGTATATTAGATATTACTGCTGAAGATTAAAAGTAATATAGGTACAGAAAGAATACATTAAATTAACTCAGATATTTATAAGATGTCACAATAAGAAGCAAAATGTGTGGCATTACCCAAGGTAGTGATGTTTTGGGCACTGAACATGATTTATATATTCATGCACTGGTGTTTTCTTGTTTCAGAACTTTCTGTTTATAACAAAAGCAACAGATGCAATCACAAATATTAAATACAGTAGGTGAAATAACCAAGTAACTAAAGTCTTTCTCGACATTCTCCTGCACTGTAAGTACGTGCTTGTTCACATGACTATACCATTGGGCACATAACCTGTTTTTTAAAAAATATGAATATGAAGAACAAATAAAAACATTTTCAGTGCTAAAAATATAAAATCATAAAATATACAAATATAAAATATAAAATCGGTATAGAATAAAAAAGCATATTATCTTATCTAAGCTGTATGAAGTAGAGTAACATTATGATGTTGCTTTAAAATCCCTTTCAAGGGCCGGGGATTTAGCTCAGTGGCATAAGTGCCTGCCACTGTGCAAGCATGCAGTCGTGAGTTTGATCCCCAGTACCAAATAAATAAATAAATAAAATCCCTTTAAATTCAATTGTATTTAATTTTGAAATGTAAGTGACATATAGAATTATTATTTACATTATTGAATATGATATAAAATTTCAAGCATTTGTGATAATGGAAGAACAGCTGAAAAATACCAGTTACAATTGAATTCAAATTTGGAGTTGTAGTCAAATAAATCTTCATAAGCTCAGCATGCCGCTAATTCTGGTTTTCTATTACATTATTAATTTATATTAGCTACACTTACAGAAATGTTAGAGGGCCTGGAGTATAATAACTTAAAATTTCCTAAGGAGAGAGTGACATTCTATCACATTAATCAATTGCTACAATTGATGACACTGAGCAGATAGAATAATCAAAATCAGAATTCCCAACGCATATTTCATAGTTTCATTGCAGCATTTGCTCCACTTTCATTGTGTACACGCTGCCCCAGGCCTTGGTCTCCCTAACTCCTCCTGCAGGTGTGTGTTGAATCTATGCCTTGACATCTGTTTTCAGAGCAACCCCACTCACTAGTTCTTACAATTTCTTTGTTTTGTTCATTACTCTATTTTTCTAACATCACAATTAAAAATATGTTTCTTAGAAATGGAGCAAATAAGTGCAGGCATAACTAGTAGTTAACCATAGAGACAAAATCATCAATACATGTTCCATAGAGGAGTTGAAAAGCATGAGTAGAGTTGTCTATCGTATCCAACAAATCATTGAAGTGTTGTTATTTTCAGTATTTTACTAATTATTGTTATTAGTATTTTAGCTATGGTATTTTTATTTATCTTTCTTTGTTGCTATTCTGGTTTGCTTTTTTTCTGGTTTACTGTTTTCCTTTACATCTTTTTCCAGCTGGACTAAGTGGCTTGTTTTTTCCTTTATTTTTTCTCTATTATTTTGCATTTTCTCTGTTATTTAGAAGGCAAAAATGTTTTTTTTAATTCTAAATTTGGATGACATTTATATGACTAAACTTTTTGACATTATCACATTTTTGCAAGGATATAGAGATATTAGAACAGTTGCATTGCTTGTGATGATTTCAATTTGTACATTTTTGGGATAAATACCTGACAGAAATTATTAAGTCATACATCAAATGCATCAACTGATTTAACTCCTGACATATATGCAACAGTAATAAGTCTTTAAGTATACATCACACGTGTACAAGAGTTATCACAAGAGTTTTATTCATATTGGCTAAAAGCTGGAATAAAATGAGTTCATATTTCCTTATGTGACAGCACTAAGATTTAAATGGCACTTTCTGATATTCTTCCATACCCAAAGACAAAATAAAATTGATGAATTTTCTCTGCATTTGTGTGGTGTAACGTAGTATCTTACTTTTAAATATTATTTTATTTCTATTTTTCCTGCAAAGATTTAAATATATGTGTGCTCACATTTATAATAATTACTAAAAATGAAATTTTACTGAATTTTTTATCATTTCAATCAGCCTCTACAAGTCTTGAGTTATGTTTTTCAGCTCAAAATATTCTTTCATGAATAAATCTTCTATATTTCTAAGACCTACACATAGAATATTTAACCTATAAACAAAATCTCTTCTAGGAATAAAATTCCTTTTTATATTTAAAAGTCTACAGATTATTTACTTAATTTCTACCTTTTAATTAAAGCAAACAAGACAGATTAATAAGGTTTTTTTCTTTAGCAAAAAATGTGGGGTTTTTTGCTCTTTTTAATTTATTTTTTTCTGCCTGAATTGTTATAGATATTTTAAAAATAATTTAAAATTATGCATTTAAATCCAATAGCTGGAGTCATTTATCTTTTCAAAAACTTTTTCTAGAAAGTACAAACCATGGATTTACACATATAGTTCTGCATCTTTATTCACATTCAGAATTGAGCTTGTTTTTATATGTATGTATTTATTTAGTAGTATTTATTTTTGCTTTTTTTTAATCACAAGTGTTCAGTTTGTTTCTTTCTTGCACATTTCTTATTTTTCTTTACTTTTATTATATGGATTAAATATTTCTATTTCACCAAAATTTTTATATTACATTTATAACCTCCAATGTTATGATTTTAAGAAATGGCCTATTTGAATGATAATTAAAATTAGACGAATTCACAGAAGTGTGGCCCTCCAAAAAGAAATGAGTATGAATAGCCAACAAGTACATGAAAAAAATATTCAACATCTCTTATCATTTGAGAAATGCAAATTTAAATGACACTAAGTTTCCATCATACTCTAGAAAGAAGGACAATCATTAGTAAATCAAACCATAACATGCTGATGTGATTGTGGAGAAAAAGGGGCCCTTCTTCATTGCTGGTAGAATGTAAACTAACACAACAATAATGAAAATCAGTACGGAGATCGCTCCAAAAATAAAAATTAGAAATTCCTGAGGAGACTCAGCTATTCTCCTGCTAGGTATCTTCCCCAAAGAGTTTAATATATCATAGTACAGCCATACATGCATACCAATGTTCATAGCAACACAATTTATAAGAGATAAATCCTGAAAATAGCCTGTACGCGCATCCATAGATGACTGGATAAGAAAAATGTGATATCTATATATAATGGAATACTACACAAAGTATAAGTAATGACACATTTGGGACATTTATAGGAAAATGAATGCACCTGGAAAATATAATGTTGAGTGAAACAAACCAGACAGACAAGATTAAATACTGTATGGTATCTCTGAATTGAATGAGGCAAACTGCAAACAAAAAATATGATAAAGGATGAATCAAAGAGGGACAAGGGAATGGATCTCTTATAATAGGGAAGTGATCCAAGGGAAAAAGGGCAAGGGATGATGATGAAGGGAAGGTAAAATAAGAAGAATAAAGATGTGCCATGTACAGGAACCTAATGATCCCAAGTAATGTAAATACTGTATGCCATAACATGAGCTAAGACAATTAATATCAACAAGAATGAAAAATGGGGTAGGAGAATTGGAGGAGGGAGGGAGGGAGAAGGAAGAGTATTAAAATAAGCAAGAAAGTTGCTGAAACACATACAATGTAACTCTTCCCAAACACAATTGTAAACTACATAAACTGAAAACATGTTCAAATAAAATCTTTTAAAAATGTAAAAAGTGGGACCTTCATGAATGTGCTTAGTGCCTTTGGAAAAGTGAGGAGACAGTCATTCTTCCTGCCACATGAGGATACAGTAAGAAGAAGCCAGTCTGCATACTGAAATATGGTCCCTAATAGAACTACGCTATGCTGGCATGCTAATTGCAGACTCTCAGTCTCCAAAGCCATGAAAAATACATTTTGGTTGTTTATATCTCACCCAATGTATGGCATTTTGATACGTTGGCCAAAACTAAGACAATTTATATATCATTCTTTCCCTGTAGGATTTTGAAGAGAACCTCAGGTATGTCTCCAACATTATTGTTTCTATAATTTTAGAATTATGACTTCGCCCTTTCCCTATTATTAGGTGATTTACTTCTCATTATTTTAATTACAGTTTTATGACTTTATGAACTATAGCTTCCTAATCTTTGCTGCTGCAACTTACCCTGTCTAGTTTCTGGCTAACTATTATCTCACTGTTTCACTGTCGAATTTTCAGAAATTAGGATTTTCTTGAAATTACACAAAATTATACTTTATTTTTACATTTTCAACTGTCTTATTCCTTTGTTTTTATTCTATTTTTATTATATAGATCATAGTTCACAAACTTGACATGTCTTTAGATTTCATTTGAACAAGCAGCATTGAAAACAAACCTGATACATTACAATGTGAAACATTAAAAAACACGCACTCTACAGAAAACACACAGTAGCACAACTGTGACAATATCCAGCAGACAAGTGAGCTGTTTCTGCAATTTGTTCATACCTATGAATGTTCATAATATGAGTTCCATTCATACCTGTGAAAGTTTGCAACCTGAAAGTTTATAAGTAGGGGATGTACTGTACTTTTGTCAAAGGTATATAAAAGACTGTCAGATTTACGAAGGAATCCAGCTCACAAACATCCTCTCAGAACAAACTCATTCACAGACTGGAGACTAACTGTATTTGTTTACACAATGTAAACAAAGAGTACTTTCAGCATTTGCTTTCGATTTCAGCATTATTGCCAGGTTGCTATTGTTTATTAAGCGCTAGATATGCTTGGTAATTCAGTTACCCAAAATCTGTGCTTTAGAGTGTATATGATGTTTACATGTCATCTAGTCAGTGAACATTTATATCTGTACCTTTTCTTTCTTTGATGAAGACAGTGCAGTGTGGTGTGAATTGTTTGTGCTCTTTCCTAATGAAGTCTTACTAATTGGGTGAGAAGCATTATTTGAGTTGTATCATCCTCACCACACTTGTTCCTATTATAGCTCATACCCTAAACCTAACATTTAATTTCTCCAACTGTTGCTGACTTAATATAGTAAAGTGGATACCAAAAGAAGTTATGTCTTTGTCTCTTTCTAATATTTATTATTTCATCAGTATATCATGTATTTCATGTCTCTGTCATGTGTATAACTTTCTCCTATACTCACTTAACTCTCAGTATCCATAAAACAATAATGAGAGTTGCTCAAAAGTAGCAATGTCTTTCTGGTATGAGTATGAGAGATATTTCCCTGAGAACTACCATACAGAAAACACGATATTTTGTTGTACAACACACTTGGTCTTTTAATTGTTAATAAATAACTTATTAAACTTACAAGTAGAAACATTCTACATTCTGGCCACAATCTCTTATACTATTGAATCACTTACATTAGCATTTGTTCCATTACTGGAGATTGACTCCAAAGCCTCATACACACTAGGAAGTACTCTACCACTGAGCTACATCTACAGCACTTTTTAAAAACTTTGCAGTTTGAAACAGCACCTCGATAAGCTGCTGGGCTGGCCTCAGGCTTACAGTCCTCCTGCCTGGGCTTTAGGAGTAGGTGGGACTGTAGGCATGTGCCACCACGCCCAGCTATATCAATACTCTTCATTAAGCAACTGTCTGTGGAAGCCTCTCATTTCCAATGATCCACTGCATGTGAGTGTCTACATCCCTGTTATTCAGCTAAGATTCCCTAATATATCATTAATATTATTCCATTGAAATTACCTGGAATATCCTCACTCTACTATTTCTCCATTATGCATGCATGACTAAAGTTATCTCTCCAAATACTCTAAGTTTTCAACCATAAGCATGAAAAATATTCTGCTTGGGCATATTTTACATTTGTGGTCACATATTTCAAATACATGCAACACTGCCAAATAACCTTTACTTTCTTGATTTTCCACTTCTCAAAATATTTGTTTTCAATTTGCTCACTATTTTTAAATAGCCAGTGTCCTCCCCCCACCCCTTTCTCTCTGTCTCTGTCCCTCCCTCTTTCCCCTCCCTATATTTTTGTCACACTATAGTCAAATAGAAGCAATGGAAGAGAAGACTCTCTTAGCTTCCTTTAACCAAATCTATTACTGTAACTTCTTTTGTAATTACACTGTCTGCTTTTCCTTCTCTGAAGCACCTCTACTGTTAGGGGCCACTTCAACATTTGCCATTCTGATTTCAGACCATATCTTCTCAAAGATAATAAGGATACTACTGTTGTAATTAGATACTCTCCTATAATATTAAATGTGTCTCCTACCATGTATTTCCTGAAATAGTCAAAGTGATATTTTATCCATTATCTTATAAATATTGGGCATCATGAATCCAGATAGGTTTCCCTCAGACAAAGTAAAAAAGGAACTTAGATTACTCAGTGAAAAACACAACATTTTATTTGTTTTATATAGCACAATCCAACATAGAGAGCTTGAATTTTCTTGGTGGCTCTTCTCAAGACTGACTCAACAACCTAGAGGTGCTTCCACTTTGTGATTTTACATCTGGAACACATGACTTTTGAATTTGTCACTGAAGAGGAAAATATAAGAGAATGATTGCATGACATGCTCTTAAAGTTCCACGCCTAGAAATGGTATACATAACTCCTACTAATATCCCATTGTCCAGATGCAGTTCCATGGTATAAACTTAACTGTGAAGAAAATTCAAAAATAGACTCTCCCTATGGTCAGAAAGAGCAAAGTCAGTTGCAAACATCTACCATTTTCTCTGACATAGTGTACTGATTTCACATAACCCATCTACCTATTGCTCTTATGCCTTTTCTTAAGAAAAGTTTTCAAAATTTATCTATTTTCCTTTTTGACACCTTAAAATTAATTTTTCTCTTAAATGTATGGTAATTCACTTTTCCTGCCAAATAATTCTTATTTCTTCTCTAAGTGATAGAAAAAGTGATAAACAGAATAGTTGAATTTTAATTCTCAATTGTACTCTTGGCAACATTCATTACAACAGCCACTTTTCCTTACTGATGCTTCCTGAGGCATATTATTTTCACCATACATGGCATGACAGTTCTCGTCTTTTATCTACTCTGCTGACTTTGACATCAAAATTTGCTTCACAATTATTTTAACTTTTGAGCACTTTTTTCTAGAGATACCTGTACTAATCAGCTTTCGGGTACTGGAACAAAACACCTGATAGCTGTTATTTAAATGAGGGGAGGTTTAATTTGACTCATGGTTTTGGAGGGTTCAGTCCATGGTTAGTTGACTCCAAAGCAGAGACACCATGTTGAAAGGGCTTAGTGGAGCAAAGCTTCTCACTAAATGGAGGATGGGAAACAGAGAATGGGAAAGAGTCAAAGAGAGATGCAGCCTCCAAAGGCACATACCCAATGACCTACCTCTGCCAACTGGACCCCACCTCCCAATAGCACATTCGGCTGTAATTTGTTGTTGAATATAGTGACTATATGGTCCAATGACCTTTCCAGAAGTATCTTAATCCAATTAAGATTAACTGGAATAGTATTGTATTTTCTATTGTTGAGCATCATGTCTGGGTTAGTGTGTTTAAATTGTTCAATGCTATTGACTTTTAAATTTATGTCTCCTATCCCTTCATTTTAATTGTTTTTACATTTAATGGAATGTAGTTTCTTTCCTTCCAGCCCTTCCATCTAATTAATCAGTGAATCCATTGTGTTCTTCATGCATAATATATGTTTAGTGTAAGCAGTTTTGTATCACCAGTGCTGCACACATATTTTCTCTCACCTAGTCTAGTACAGTGTTTCATAACTAGTCTTCTTGCTTCTCTCCTAGATAAAGTTTGTAAGTCTCACCTCTTAAATTTTTTTCTATCCCCAAATAGAAAAGGTCATTTTAAAATTAAATTGTATTACTTGACTGCCTACAATTTAACAAAGATTGGTTACAGTTATAGTTCTGAGTTCTGCTGTGCAGTCTCATGAAATTTATCTTTTACTTGTTCCTTTAACCACATTTCTTACTACTTTTCTTACTCTACTCTAGGCAGCGTGGTTTTCCTGCTCGTCATTGAACATGGAAAGTTTATTCTAATCTGAAGGTTTTTGCAGTTGCTCTTGTTTCCGCCAGGAATTCAGCTCCCTCATAGCTTCTCATGGATGGCAACTTCTTGTCATTTAGATCTCATTACTAATACTATTGCCTTAATGGCTCTTAATCACTCAGCCAAAATGTTCAGTATCCTCCTCCTATTACCTTACTTTTTTCCAAATATCCAACGTTTAAATAAGTACTTGAGTACAGAGATTTGATTTAGGCTGTGATGCTATGAAACACAAATGGAAGAGTAGGGCAAACAATTCAGTGAAGTGGGGAAAAGAACACACAGTAGATACACCTTAAACAGCAGGTTAAAAAAGCAGCAAGCTGCTGCTTTGAGCAACTAGGGCAAAATAATTCCAGGAAAGTCTAAGAAATTATGAAGCACACATCGTATGTGCCCCACTAGAGCAGGTGATGGTATTTGTATATTAACCTTTATTTCCTTATTAACCTTATTAAGTGGTCAGTGGTTCATCCCCTACACTGCTGAGTTGTGCCTAGTCAAGCATGCTCCTGAAGTGACAAAGGAGACTCTCAGACAAAACAATAGAATGTATAAATGCTTGAGATTTTAAATAGTGGTCTGTCACAGTTACAGGTAAACTCAGAGGGAGGTCAAAGAGATACAGAGAACATCAGTACAATCCATTATACATCCCTGCCTCCAACATGCTCATCACCTATGCCTACCTCGCTTGCTAACTCTCAGTTCTTCTTATTAATCATCATCAAAATTATCTTATCTTCTCTAGATTACCTTTTTTGTATTTGTTGTCTCCACAAAGAATGTGAATTTCATAAGGAAGAAGGCCGTATGTTTCTCATTCATCATGATGTTCAGAGTGACCTGGATAGTAATTGTAACATACACACACTTAATATACATAAAATAAAGGACAGAATACCAGTCAGGACAGTTTTTTTAAAGTGAAGGAAATTTTTTTCTGGAACACACTGAATAAAGGACTATCTTATCATACTCTTAGAAGTTTATCATTTTCCTTTTCATGTAAAAGCAGGAGCTGTGCTTTCTAAACCATGACTGCCTTGCATTATTTACTACAGGAGATGTCAGAATATTTTGAACAGTTGATGATACTTCTAAAAAATGCCATCTGCCAGCCATATCAATCAGTAAGCGACAAGGGATATACAGAAAAATGTCTTTAAGATACATTGACAGGAACATATAAACATGCACATTTACCAATTGCATGCAGCTGTCCTAAGAAATAAATAAATGCTGTATGTAAGATGAATAAGGCAGAAAATTCAGAGAGAGGGAGGGACACACACACAGAGAGAGAGAGAGAGAGACAGAGAGACAGAGAGACAGAGACAGAGACAAGCAGAGATACAGAGAGACAGACTAAAATAGTATGAATGAGGGATCCTAAGTAGGTTGAGAAATAGAATCCATAAAAGAGAGATGTGTTTCAAGTAGAATTTTGAAGGAGCATAACAAGGGCTGCTAGAGAAAATTTATCAGGAAAAAGTATAGGTATGTGTTCAGATGTGACTGAGAGTACATTGAAGGTGAGGTAGAGAATTTAACATTAATTATGGGAAGAGCAAACTGGAGTTTGGCTGGAATAGAGATCAATGCTGCAAATCATGATTAACCAACTAACTTGTTTAGACACTAATTTGGATGTCTGTAAATGCTTATACCTGTTTAATGACTGGATTCCTTAGATAACCTTGGTGGGGAGATAATAGCTGTGAATTCTCCACCTAAGACTTCTCCCTAGAATCGCTACCATCGTATTTTTATTTAGGAAAAGTTGCTATGGTGATTCAAGTCTTGAACAGTCCTAGAGAGGACTACGATAATGTATGATTATCTGAGATTGATGCAGTGGGTTAAACAAAGGTTATCTCTGAAGAAAAGTGTGGTATCTTATCACTTAAGTATAGATCTCTTTTGTTGTAGATTACCTCTTGGCTTTGTTCCTTCACTTTGTTTCCAGATCGATCTGTAACTGTATTCGTCCATGGGTATTTAATGCATGAAAGCATTTGACATAGAAATTCTTTGGAAAGAGAAAGGGGGGAAAATTTCTTCAAATCTTTTCTTGAAAATTTTTAGAAAGCACTCAATATGAAGATTGCTGGGGAGATTGCCTAAAAGTGAAGGTGGAATTATTTTAAAAGAATCTAAGAAGACAATATTTTTGCTTGATTTTATCCAGTGATGTGTACATTCATTTTGAAAATAAATCACATGAAAATAAAAGCACTTCAAGGAAAAAAAAATAAGTGTGCTATCTGTTTTTTCAGGTCAGTGTCATCAATAGATATCTATACATGACACACATGAGGAAGAATTCATATGCAGGTTGTCTAAACCATGACATAAGCAGAAAAGACACTTAAATTGACTGTAATATCCACCCTATTATGCCTCAGATGGTGTGATATTACCTCAGAAGGAAAAGAAAACCACCATAACCTGCAGTTTTGCTTGGTGGATTCTTTTAATTGAAGATACTTTGCATGACAAAAAATAATAATACAACTATGTTGTTAACAGGAACCGCAATTAATTTGCCACATTTCCAGGGAACAGCTATATCTATGAATATAGAAAGATAATCCAAAGGTACACACAGCAGAAAATCTTTGGTCTTGAATTGCTCCTATCAGAATCTCTTGAGCCATATACTGATTCTAATCTCTGAAACAGTATTTGTGTTAATAATGGAGGTTGATAATGAATGTATTACATTGAGGAGCCAAGGAAAGTTCAAATCCATAACTAAAAGGATCTTTCAAGTGTAGAACCTGTACTTTTTGGGCTGGTTTTGAACAGCTTAGTTATCCTCGAAAGTAAAACAAAAAATTACAAAAGAATGATCTACTTGGGGAAGCAGGCACAGAAGACATTACACACAATCCAAAAAAATAAAGAAAATAAATACAAGGGAGAAAAGCAAGCACAAGTGTGGGGCATAGAAATCAGAGGAGAAAAGATGGAAAGTTGGAAGGAAAGGAGAAATTGGCACTCTAAATCCTAGCTCTATTAGACCTTTTATATAAAGCAATCAAAATTCTACTTATAATTTTACACATAGTTCTGCAAAGTATCTAATTTTATTTATGCATTCACAAGTCTATAATTGAATTTCTCTTGTTAAGTGAGCTCTGTGAGGCAATAGACTGGCTTTCTTATGCATTATGGTATCCTCTGTATTTTAAATGGAGTCTGACTCAAGAAAGATATCTAGGGGGTAAATTTGCTAAATAATGAAAAAGTCAAAGAGGTAGACCTACTGTCATAAAAGGAAGTAACTGAAGACTGACCTGTCGTTTGGAGGGACAACAATATTTTCCAGCAAAAAATACAGGTGTGAGTACTTCAGTTTTTTTGTGTTAGACTTTTCATATGTTTGACATTTACTATCAAGTTTAAGGTAGTTATTCAGTGGGAAGAAAGCTTTTTCCCATTTGGCTATAGAGATACTTCATTCTATTAGAAATTCTTTTTGTGGGCTGGGGATTTAGCTCAGTGGCTTAAGCGCCTGCCTGGCAAGCGTAAGGTCGTGAGTTCGATCCACAGTACCAAAAAAAAAAAAAAAAAGAAATTCTTTTTGTATTATTTAATATATTTTAATGATCTGCCTCTCCCACAAACTGAAAGAGCAGGTATTTTTCTTGAAAAATGGCCTCTTGGCTGTTGTACTAATTGAAATTCCTCAGTAATGTTTGAGAGGGACTTAATAAGGAAGTTTTACGTCACCAGAAAAAAAAACCAGACAAATGGAGTCATATTAAGAGACCTTCAACACTTAGATTAAGGAGACAAAATTTATGAAAATGTATGACAAATTAGAAAAGCACAATAGCCTCATCAAAATAGCTCTTTGATTTTTGTGGAGGAATAATTTGAGTGAAATTAGTGAATTTTAATTTAAGTATGTTGACTTTTTCTTCATTAAAAAATACAATTCAAAACTGAATTGCCAGAAGCAAAAAACTTGCTTAAATTTTACATTTGAAGGGAGAATTTATCTGTCCTCTTTGTCACTTTGAACTACAATGTTTACATAAATCAAAGAGCTGAATCCTTTACAAACCTTTGTTATGTGCTGAATAAACCCATCCTTTGTCTAACTACCTTCTCTACAGTCTGTCAGTCTGAAAGGTGCTGTAAACTGAATTCTAATTTCCACTGCCCTATTTAAAATAACTGAATTATTGTATCATTGATCAATAAATTTCCTTGTTAAGTCCATACCCTAATAAATATATATTTATCTAGTTCTTTCTTCTCATATACAAATTCTTTTTTAATTTTAAACAGAAAAAGTAAGAAATAACAATAAAACAGAGTTTCAAAACAGGCTAGTAGGAGAGTAACAATAATCAACACATTGCATATTGTTATATTCACAGTAGTTGTTAAGAGTATAAGATATAGGCATGAAACATTGTCCAGAAAGTTACGAGCACAAAACTATCCCCTCAGTGAACCAAGAGAAACCAACTGTGTAACTGTCTTGTGTGTGTGTATCCCCTTTTCCCTTTCTTCCTTTCCCCTTTCTCCCCTCAGTTTACCTTTTCCTTTGAACAGTTTCTTCCCTATTCACAATATCTACTATACATTTTGGATTTTTTTACTTTTTCAGATTCTCACACTAGTGAAACTATATGATTTTTATACAAGTGAATCTGATTTATTTCACTTACAAGTGTGGTCTCGAGTTGCATCTATTTACCTATTACAGTCTCAAGTTTACCTTTTTATGGCTGAGTAGTACTCTATTATATATATTTTTAAAAACCATAATATTTTTATCCATTCCTCAGTTGATGGGTATTTTGATTGTTTCCAAGAATTAACTATTACAAATTGTGCCATCATAAACATGGAGCACATGTATCGCTGCGGTATGATGTTTTTAATTCTTCTGGGAAGATATCTAGAAAAGAAATAACTGAGTCTAATAGGACCTCTAGTCCTAGTTTTTTAAGAAATCTCCAAACTCCTACTAACAGTAGAGAAGGTTCCTTTCTTTCCCCACAGCCCCACTAGCATTTTTTATTGATTTTCTTAATAGTAGCCCTTTTTTCTGGAGTGAGATGCAATCTCAGTGTTGCTTTAATTTGCATCTCTCAAATGACAAATGACTTTGAACATTTTTTCATATATTTATTTGTCATTAGTATTTCTTCATCTAAAAAATGTGTATTCATCTCAGATGCCCATTTTTCGATTGGGTCTTTGAATTTGGGGTATGGTTTGATTTTTTTTCAATTCTTTATATGTTCTAGATATGTCCTTTTTCTGACAGACAACTGTCTACAATTTTTCCCACTCTGTAGATTGTCTTTGCACTTTCTTAGTGATTTCTTTGGTTGTGCAAAAGTCTTTCTTTTTTATAATAAGATGAGATCCCATTTGATAATTCTTTGTAGTATTTCCCGTGTGGTCTGGGTTTTGTTCATGAAGTTTCTGCCTACACTTATGTCTTCAAATTTCTATCTATTTTCTTTTCCAGTATATTTAGTGTTTCTGTTTTTATTATTTAGATCTTTGATCCATTTTGAATTTAGTTTAGGGCATGGTGATAGGCATGACTCTGATTTTAGTCTTCAGCATGTGAAAAGCCAGTTTTTGCAGCACCATTGAGGCTATCTTTCTTCCAGTGAACCTGTTTGGCTCGTTTGTCAAAGATAAAGTGGTTAGGTGTGTTTGGAATTGTGTCTACATTCTCTATTCTGTTTCACTGATCCTTAGGTCTGCTTTTTGTCAGTACCATGCTGATTTTATCACAATAGCATTGTACTGTAATTTCAGTTCAGGGAGTGTGATGTCTCCTGACTTGCCTTTGTTGCCCAAAATCACTTTTGCTATTCTAGGTCCATTCTGGTTCCTAATGAATTTTAGGAATGTTTTCTCTAGTTCTGTGAGGTATACAAATGTTATTTTGATTGGGATTGCTTTAAATTTGTGTAACAGTTTGAGAGTCAGGCCATTTTTACTATGTTGGTTCTTCCTATCCATGACCAAGGAATATCTTTCCATTTTCTGATATCTTGCTCAATCTCCTTTTTCAGAGTACTGTAGTTTTCAATGTATAGATCTTTTCCTTCTTTTGTTAGATTGATTTCTAAGTACTTTATTTTGGGTTGTGCTATTGTAAAGGGATATATGACATCTTGACTGTTAGTTCTATAGCTCAAGTTCCAATATGTAAAGAAACTTTACTTGAATTGCTTATAGAATAATCCCCTACTTAAATTTCATTGATAAAGCTCTCATTTTTCTAACTAGTTAATATAGGGACTCAAATGGCTTTCTAGAGTCAATCTATTCCTTTCTGTTTCAAATATCTGTACCATACTGTGGTCTTATACTTTTATTTGTGTAACTCTCGAAGACAACTCTGACTAATCTGTCTTTATAATTCATACTCACAGCCCTGAACTATTTCTGCTCCTTCTGTGTGACATTTTAATCTCTCTCATTATATTCCTAGTTTAAGGAGGCTGGAGGCACACCTGGTATTTCTGACATGATCCTACTTCCCTTTAATGAGATACACCTAATAATTTAGTTATGAATATACTCTATGTTATTTTCACATTTTGTTCTGAACTTTAAAATACTATGGCTTCTGTTTGATGCATTTTTGATACAAAAATAAGTTATCCTTAATATATCTGAAACTGCAATATGATACCATGTACCATAGTTAAGATTCATTAGAAACAGATGAAAAATTATAAAATTATGATTTTTTAAAAAATACATTTTAGGTTCTATTCTGTAAAAATCACTGCGCTATACAACTTATGACCTTTGGGAAGAATACAAGTTGTCATGTACAACCAAAAGCATGACACAAAATAGTTCTATTAATTTAAAAATTTTCTTCATACTTTTTCTTTGTAGTTATCTCTTTCTCTCACATTGAACTCTGCAACTATTGAAATATTGCCCATTCTTGTAGCTTTTCATTACCAGAAAGGCATATGAATGGAATCCTTTATTTAGAAATCTTTTGTTCTAGTTTCCTTCATTTGACAAAACATGTTTGAGATTTAACCAAGTTTTTGTGAGTGTCAGGAGTTGGTGGGTTCTCCCAGTGCTGTTCATTCTCAGATGACCATAATCGCAGCTCTCTGGGAGTTTGAGGAAGGTGGATCACAATTTTGAGCCCAACCTGGGCAAAATAGCAATTTAGTGACACCTTGTCTCAAAAAAGGGGTTTAAAGGGTAAAGAATAAAGGCCCTAAAGTTAAATAGTGTTTTACTGTGTAGACATATTACAGTTTGATTTTGCATTCACCAGATGAAGGACATTTGGATTACTTCTAGTGTCTACTGATTATAAGCAAAACTACTCTATACATCTATGTATAGTTTTCTATGTTAATACTACTTTTCTTTCCTTTGTGCAGAAGTGGGATTTCTGGGTCACATGGCAATGTATGATTACCTTTTTTTATGTTTACCTTTTTAAGAAACCAGCAAACTGTTTCAGCTTTCTAAAGTGACTATGCCATTGTATAATGCATGTCCCAATTACTCTGTATTTTTTTGAGACAGGGTCTTGCTATGCAGTTCAGGCTAGCATTGAAATCCTATGAAACCCAGGCTGGCCTCGAACTCACGGTGACCCTCTTGCCTCAGTTTCCCATATGCTGAGAATACAGGCATACACCAGAATGCCTGGGTACTCTACATCTTGACCAGCAACATTTTTTAGCCTTTCTAAGAAACATGTGATATTATTTAATTATAAATTTAGTTTGAAACTGCCCAATGATTATAGATGTTGAATCTGTCTATTTATTGGCTAATATGTCTTTTTTGAATAAGTGTATGTTCAAACTTTTGCTCATAATTTTACTGCATTCTGTATTCCTCACTGATGAGTTTTAAAGTTATTTATACATTCTAGAAAGAAATATTTGGCCAGATATAAGATTGACAAATAAGCTTGCTCTGTCTGTGGCTTCTCTTCTTAATTTCTTGACAGTATGTTTTGCCCTTTCAGGTCCCCTTTCAATCAGTGCATGTGCATTCACAGATTTGTCATAGGTGACCAAGATACTGATGGAAAGGTTAAGTCCCAAGAGTGAGGTGGGATTCTGCACTCTCCTGGCAGATTCTACTTGTTATTTACCAATCTGTTAACAACTCCTCTTGCATTCTTTTGTAGATTTTGGGCTAGTTGGTTTGGTGCTGTGACTAAAGCTCACTTACAGATATGAGAAAAGTGGTAAATTTGTACAGCCCAAGTTTGTTTTTCTTGAAAGTATGGAATGGTGTTCTTTCAACTCTGTCTTCCAAGTGCAAAACATAAATTGATCATTTTGTTTTTAATATAGCTTTTCATTTAACTTTTGGGAAAATATGATTAAAAATAAAAATTAATCACCAATTTGGAAATCTTTACAAAGTTAGAAGGGAGAAAACAGTTTTACAATAAATAGGCATTAAGTTGGAATGTGATGCAAATCAAAGGTAATCTGTGAAAACTGTGAATAAAGCAGGTATAAACTTACTCTCCTATAGAGCCAAATACTTGCGATCCACTATCCTTTAGAAAAATGATAAATTGCCCTCAAATAAGATTTGATAACAGCTTTTGCCACACATAATTCACCCTAAATTTACCTGGTAATTGAAGTGATCATTTGCATTTTCTAACTGTCTTTATTGAAAGAAATTTCTTGTATCTTTATCATATCATTTAAGCTTCCCACTGGGAACCAGATACAGCCATATTTAGACTCCTACCCTCTGATGGAAACTGGGAAATAGGGCACTAGATTCTTTAATGAGTACATTTCAAAGAAATGGCTCACAGATCCTTGATGAAACATTCTTAGATTTAAAGCTGGAAAGGACTTATTTAGCATTTGAAAAGATGTATGTACATTTCAAAGAGGCAGAGAAAAAACTTACAACGACAAGTTTTCTATTGTAAATGCTCTAAGAAAATGAGAAGAGAAGAAAACTTGTTTCCTTGTTTTTGATTTAGATTTTCCATTAAACATGTAAATATCAGGAACACTTGGTCTACAAGAAAAGTTTACCATATATACATGTGCATTCATTTACTTGTATTCCACAACAATGCTATGAGATAAGTCACAAAGTCATTATTTCTATTGACCTGAATTAGTTAAGACACAGAGAAGACAGTTGACTTGTCTAATTGCACACTTTTATAAGTATAAGAGCTAAAATCAAGACCACAAATCTAGATTCTCTGTTGCTGGCCCCTGTCATACTATGCTGTTTTCTCAGAAATGTAACTATACAGTGATAATCAAACTTTATGCTTCAGAGCAAAAGAATATATGCATGTGTTCTTGGCAAGTCGCAATAAACATTTATGACATGTAATCTAGATGTATTAAAATGTACTAATTATTGGTTTTTGAGATAGAATATAAGAAGTAAAAGACAGGCAGGAAGTAAACAAAGAAATCATAACTAAAAATTGCACTTTTAAGAAGACATCAGCGGGGCTGGGGATTTAGCTCAGCGGCATAAGTGCCTGCCTTGCAAGCACACCATCATGAGTTCGATCCCTGGTACCAATAAAAAAAAAAGAAGACATCAGCTTCCAAAACCAACAAAAGTTACTCAACACCATCCATATCAGCATTCTCTTGGTCAAATTCTCCTTTCCCTCCAGAGGCATCACACTCAAAATTCCTCGGGGACAATGAAATTCCATAAAATTGGTTTAAGCAACAAATTAAGGAGCAGGAACCTGATCCTAAGATAAAAAGTAAATTAAGTGAGCCCAACGAATTGCCTATTAAAAAATCTCTTCTATACCTATAGTATGGGCTAGCACCTTCCTGGAGGGGGTGGGTCACCTCCTCCCAAGCTTTCCATTCCTGTAAGAGGAGCATAAATGTTCCCAGTTCCAAACTGTAATGTGCCTCAGTTCTCCAAGTGCCTGCACTTTGCTCTTAAGTGTGTCTTCAATCTATTTCTTGTGCGTTTTACTGAAGTGTCCTGAAAATTCTTTTTCCACCATGGGAATAAGGGAACCTGTTAAAAAAGGGTTGGTTAAATGCTTTATTTCAGAAATCTCTCAGACTCAGCCTGGTGACAGTTTCATTGACAAATCATTTATTTGAGAGCAAATGATCAGTAGAGTTAATGTCTATTGATATATTTATTATCATTTTGAGACATCAAACCTCATTCCATCTGTCAAGAAACATTTACTGAATTTCTATTATGCACCCCTTAGCATTTTGAAGACTGGGAAAGCCATAGTAACCACACTGTTAAAATCCCTTCCCAGAGTGATATAAATGAAAGAAATCCCTAACCTGCTAGATGTCCCGTATGAGTTCGTGTTCTCTAAAATCAAAGAATGAATTGCAGGAACAATGAAGGTTAGCAGAATATATTTATTGGAGAGGGAAAGCTTCTGTCTGAGACAGAGACAGAAGGGGTCCACACTGAGATGCCCAGGACCCTGTCTTTTCTAGGGAATTTTATAGAGCAATGCCACAAGGTGAGGAGGATCCGTGGTGAAGAAAAATGAGAAATCAAAAGATGGGCATGAGATGGGACAAACCTATGGTGAATCAATAAGATTAAGAGCATAATTGCTCAGGTAATATTGATTAAATGGGAATGAAATGTAGCGAGCAAGCATGAACACAGAACAGAGGCTTTTCCTGGATTGGGTGGGTCCATGACTCTTCCTGGCTTTCCCAAGCTGATGGATACCTATGTAGAATATCCATCAGTGTTGTTTATCCTTAGGGCAAGCATGTGGATGCATTCCTTTCATCTTCTATCTTGATGTCTGGTTCTAGATGATGTGTCTGTGTCTTCCCCACAGTTGCAATGAATCCAGTGTTCTGCGCTGGCTCCTTTAAGGGCCCAGCCCTGTCTGACCACCTATAATATTTCTACCTAACTCTGTCTATATCAAGAGAACACTTATAATGAAGTAGGAGGAAGAAATAATGGGTTTTTAAAACACATAAAATGTCAGCCTGTGATAAATACAATGTAGAAAGACAACAAAATGTAAGGGAAGGAAAAATGTGTCAGGCAGAGGACACAAGACTGTTTTTGGTTTTTTTTTTTTTTGGTAGCATCCTGAAGGAAACAAGAATAAAGTGCAATGATATCTGGGGAAAAGGCATATTAATCAAGAAGAGAATAAGTAAATTCCTAAGACAGGACTATATTTTTATATTCAAGTAAAAACAAAGCACATGCATGACTAGAGTTGAGAAGAAAAGTCATAGTTACCTTGATTGTAGTGATTGTTTTATTGGTTCACAACTGTTAAATATAAATTCAAATGTATTATTCAAATGGATGGAGGCTTTGGATGTGAATTATATCAATAAAGTTTGTTTTTTTAAAAGAGTTGTGTTATGAAGAATCTTAAGAGGGAACCTTAGAGATGTTGGGTTTTTCATTTCTTTGTGTTTCGTTTTGATTTGTTTTCTTGAGACATGGTCCCGGTGACCTATATATAGAACTCACTATATAGCCTGGGTTGGCCTTGAGCTTAAAGTGACCCTCCTGCTTTAGCTTCCTTAGTGATGGGATTACTGGTATGTGCAACCAAATCTGTCCCTGGAATTTTGGATTTTGAAGAGAAGCAATTTGATAATTTTTCAATACTCTAACTAGACATACTGTGCTGGGGAAGGAACAAAGTAAACAAGTAGCAATTCAGATGAAATAATGGTAACAAAGCTGAGCCTCTTCGCTGCTTTGCTTTATTGTTATAATTTTAACTTTCACTTTTTCTCAGGCAGGTTTTTAATGTTTTTACAGGAGTTATAGTTAATTAGATTTATGGCACCATGTGAAAAGAACATATTGAATTTGAAACATTAGAAAGACATTTGCTTAGGAAATATTTCATTGACATTTGTTATAGAAAATAACTTACCATTTGCCTAGGATAGGATGAGATCATGACAGAATGAGTCAGTAAAAACACTTTGAATTGTGTTTTTCAAAGAAGAATGTAAAATAAGAATGTACTTGGTAGTTTAGCAAGTAGATAATATGGAAGGTAAAAGATAGTTTGAAAGGTTAAATTCATTTTGCAATAACACTTGGAATTGTGATAAAGGAAAGATTCATTGAAATGAATTCCTACATGATTAAAAATTGAAAAAAAATGTGATTTATTAGAATCTCAGATATGTACAACAGAATACATATCGATACACTAGTAACCAGTTGCAGAGTAACAAACCCAAACTCAGCAACAGTTTCTGTGTCATATCTTTATTTTTATCAAGTGACAATATACCACATGATCCTTCAACTTTAGAATGGTCTTTGAATTCCTTTTTATGTTAAATAAAATCTATTCAGGGTACTTTTAAATTTCTCTATAGTTTTACTAACATCTGAAATGTAATTTACCTGATTTTCCACTTTGTTAAGTTTGAAATGGCTAACTGGAAGAAATCAATTATTTTAAAATATCTCCCATATTTTAATGTTTGAAATGAAAACAAATGTTGAGATCACTTTTGTTACCCATAAGTTTATCATTGTTTGCATAGCATTCCACTGTTTATGGAATACTTATTAAAGAATTATTATAAGGATGCACAATCATAGATCTTACTATGCTCATGCAATTTAATCTATTTCTTGTATAGTATTTATTTCTTATTTTTAAAAAGTGGTTTGCATTGTGTAGCTTATTTTCATATCCATACTCGAGAGACAGCTTTTTTTTGCTTGATTTTTTCACAGCTTTTATGTATTATTACTTCAAAAAATCTAGACGCTACCCTTAGTTTTTATATGGATTTGTCAACACCAATGACTAAAAAAGTTATCCTGGCAATCTCTATGACCACAACATAAATAAATCCAACCCCAATTAAAACCCATCATTGTCTTTCTTTGACCTAACACTTAGGTATGTTTCTTTCTCAAACATATAGGCATTTTTCTTTCTCACTTAAACATATAAAATCAATATTCTTCATTGTCAAATTCTGCCCAGTATAGAAATTCAGATCATTATTCTCTTAAACACATTCATGTAGGATATCTTATATGTACAGCATATGGACCTACTCGTATCAGGAAAAAAACAAAAACAATGGAATATGCACTGTGCCCTAGGGTCATGTCTTGGTTTCTTTTCCCTCACTGCTGAAACAAAACACCTAACACCCAAAGTTAAAGGAAGAAAAGTTTATTTACCTTACCGTTTGTAGAGGTTTCAGTCAATGGCTGAGGGGAAACTGCTGGCGGTAGCAGAATACAGCAAAAGCTACAAGAAAGAGGCAAGACTCTTTCTGTCCACTATATTGTGTGCAGGATTCCTGCCCTAGGGCAGGAGTAGCACTCACAACCTTAATGTCAACCAAAACTATGCCAAGCTGATCAATGGGCTGATTTACTAAGCCCAGCCTCATACACTCTAAATTCAGCCACCTCTAAAAAGTCCTATGAACACATGAGTTTTTTGAGGGAAGGGGGACATTTAGACACAAACCATAGCAGATCACAAACAGTTTGGAACTAGAATAGAGGTTCTAGATGTTTTCACAAGTACTTCCACTTCATTTGTAAGAAAACAAAAGGCCTGAGAAACTAACAATCTTCATGATGTCCAACAAAGGGCAAGTTCTGGACTGGAGAAATATTATCTTGACAACCAGTTGATATTTCTGTTATTACATCCGAATGATCTTACCCACATAATAGTCATAGCAACAGCACAATGAAACAATGTTCAATAAAGGAGGGCAACTAAGATTATGTTGATGATTATATTATTAAACACCTCCTTGTATATGTCATTCCTCATTTCTTTCATCTAAAATTACTAAAAAGACAGAGTACAAAGTACTTAAGCAGATATAATTGCTATCTAATGGTAACTTTATAAGGAAAATAACTTTATTGTATCAATTAATTTTAGATATGCACCTAATTTTGAATCATGGTCAATGAAGAAATTAAGAATTTGTTTTATAAAAAATAAGTAAGGGGCAATATTTTCTTCGATTTGAAAGAGGAGTCAAAGGACATTCTGGTAAATTTAAGTATTTTTTTATTAAGGGAAATAGAAATTTTAAATTGGAGATTTCTACATGAATTTTACAACATAGATAACCAGAGTTGTCAGGGATTACAGGCGAGAATACAATAAAACATTAATTCAGTGATGAACTCCAATACAGTTTTACTTTATACCTGATAGTGACTGGCTGTGTATTAAAAGAAAATATGGCTCAAGTTTGGGTCTTAGGAACTTCAAAGTCTGGTTGGAAGATTAACTTCAAAATGAATTAATACTATTTAATAAATTAATTATTAAAATATAAATAGAAAATGACACAGAGGAAGCACAAAAAAGTTATTTGCTGGTAAGAGGTCATTCATGGAGATTTGTAGAATGCCGTATCTCAACAGAAGAAGCAGGCTGCATAAAGTGGGGAATGGATACTTTATACAATGGGACATGTTTTTCTAAGAACCTGCATTTTTCCTTCTGATACTAAAGTGGTTTCAGAAGATGAGAATACAGAATTATAGAGAGTAGTGCTTCGGAAAACTTAAAGTACATATGCATTGTTCAAAATTCTCTTATTAAGAAAAATACACAAAAGGATGTAGAAAACAACAAAATGAATGTGTAAATCTAAATTTCTTTTGATAAAATTTGTTGAATCTAAAGCCCAGAACAATGGATCTGATACATATTGTGATAAAATTAATGTTACAGCTTTAGGAAAGAAAAGAAGTGCTCCCCTACGGCTTCATCTACATTGACCATCTGGAAAGCTAGTATTATTACATGCCCCTCTACATAGCTCTTCTCCTTTACATTTCCTTGAATAATCCCCATACTCTACCTGAGAATGTAGGCTCTTTGCTGTCAGCGTGCTCATAATTTGTGACCCAAGGAGTTTATTGTACTATAAAGTAATTCTTTAGCAAATAACAGGGCATCCTCTGATTTCAGGAAAATAAGAATCATCAAATAAAATAATTCAGGTGAGAAAATAGTTTGTTAAAGGCAATGGAAATTACATGGGCAGCTCAAGCAGAGTAAATAGAAGAAAAACAAGGAAAAAGATGTACTACTTTATGTGAAAGAGCCTAAGGGATGGGGGCCGAAACTGAGATTCTCATGGCTGTATTTTAGATTTAATGTGCAAAATGAGAGTAATGTGAGGCAAAGTATTAAAACAAAATATAACAAAGAATACAGATCCACCCGTCATTTTAATAAGCAGAAGCCATGCATTAGTAGCAATTTCTTTATAATGAGAACATTATAGGAAATCTAGGATCAATGCTAGATGTAGATTTACTTGCATTAAGCATGCTGATCCTATATTATTTTTGAAAGGTTAAGAAAGGATTTCAGGAGTCTGATGAAATAAAAAGTGTTTGCTCAATTTCTTTTATAGCCTGAATACATTGAATCCAACAATGAACTGATTTTGTAAAGTGATAGTTAATAGAGACACACTTGATATCCCACCCACAGCATTCCCACCCTTAACATCTCATTCACACTTGTGAGCTGTCAACTCCTGAATTTCTACTTTCTTGTTCTCTGGGCCTTGGTTTCCAGCAGGTCAGAAGCGATGGACCCCATACAACAATCTTTGTTCAGTGACTGAAGGGAATCCATGCATAATTGTCCCAAATTTATTGCTTGGTAACTGTGATACCTCTCACATGTGTCTTCCATAGAAATGTACTCTGTTCACCTGGTAGACTGTTTGATAATCCACTCTTTTTTATTGACTTCACCTTACCATCTGATTTTCTTGCTTTTTAATAGTACATCCCTAATCTCCAAACTAAATTATTTTTCTCAAATCTTAGACTCAAGATTGGTCAGTTTCTAGCATAACCAAGACTATAAAGTTTCCTTATAAGGAGACAAACGAAAGAAAGAAAAATACTGTAGTATAGGCTTTCTCTAATAAACATGAAGAAACAGATTATGCATCAATACATATTATAAAATACATGATGTGGAAGATTATTGTTATCCACTGGCAAGTAATAAAGAAACAACAAACTAATAATAATTAAAATAATAATTACAAACTGAATATTTTCTCCTTTATTTCTCATTTTTAAAAAACTAATTGCTAGTCTTTTCTTTGTCTTAGAAATAAAGATAAAAATCAGTGTTGATGTGACATTTTCAGATTGCCATAACGTCTATTTGATACATTTTGAAAGTTGCATATATCCTCTCTATAATATTTATGTGCATTGGTTAATATTTGCTGCATAATAAGCCACTCCAACATTTCGTGGCTTAAAAGAAGAATCAATTATTTATCTCACAATTCTACAGACTATCAATTTAGGATATGGTCATCAGAGCACTTCTTTCCACCAGGCTTTCTCAAGCATTTGTGATCCACTTGCAGATATCTGGAGGCCATTTGGCTCACAATGTCCTTGCCAAATAAAGACATATATCTACCCTATACCCTCCAAAAGGTTAGATCAAATTTGTTCTGTTGCTGTGGCAGGATCCAAAAAAACAAAGGTTCAAAAGAGTTCTTTGAGTTGTAGGCTTGGAAAAAGTAAAGTGTTACTTCTACCACAGCCTAGCAGTTAAAGCATTTCCAAAGACCAATCCATATTCTAGAGGGTAGGATAATACACTGCATTTCCGAGTGGGAGAGACCTCTGAAGTCACATGTGGAGTATGCATTCAAGAAAAAATGGAAAATTCAATTTGCATTCATAAAGTGTTTGCACATTACTAAATTAAAATTAGATGATAACTGAAAATGAGAAAAAGGAGGTATGTTTTCTCTATGTTATATTTTGCAAATGTTATATATTAGTCATAATGTAATGCAAAGTATGTACCAAGGTGAATGATGAATCTCAAATATTCTTCTATTCTTGCTTTTGAAATTCCCTAGAGAGCAGTGTTAGCCTCAGTTAAAAAATCAGAAAAGTGCTTAAATGTAGAACTGGGTTTCACTTATCTACTTGGTATAAATGGCCAATATTCTACCAACCAAATTTAATAAGAAGAAAATGTCATTTAAAATGACTTTGATGGGCCACTGCGGGGAGAACCAGATGCCAGCCTTTTCTTGTGAGGCAACACCATTCATGCACTGTGGGTGGAGGAGAACAAGAAGTCAACAAGAAACAAGCCCTCCATGCAAGTGAGCACCATGTGCAGGCTGCTGGGGGAGAACCAGGTGCCAGCCCTTCTGGCTCGATAATAGCTACTGAGGTAAAATACAGTCTCATGCCTGTAGTGTTTAGTGTTTCACTGACTTTGCAGATCTAAAGCAGGTAGTCAGATCATCTGTTCAGAGGGTCACAAAGCACAATGCAACATCTACGGGAGATCTCCTTCTGAAGGTGGTGGCCATTGTTCATTCCCTGTTATCTTGTTTTGAAGTCCTGTATCATTTTCATTGTTATATTGGGTTGTGTTTTATTCTGATTTCTATTGTTTGATTTTATCACATCAAGTGTCATGGGCATTTCAAAGATAGCAAAATATATTATGGCAGCCATTTTGGATTTACTATTATCTTGCTTTGAAGTCCTTTATTGGATTCATTATTTTTTTGTTATATTCTGTTCTGTTCTGTTTGATTTTTACTATGCCTGAAGGTATGGGCAGCTATTTAGAAGGCAACAAGTTGCATTATGGTAGTCATTGTTGATTTCCTATTGTCATGTTTTGAAGTCATGTATCAGTTACACTGTTTTGTTTTGATTGGCTTTATTCCATTTCATTTTGCTTTGGTTTATTATTTTTAAAACAAAAATAAACTAAAATGACTTTGAATATTTACTATCTGTCTGAAGGATTTTTTTTTCTTTTAATACATAAATGTTAATCCCCGGAAAAGAGGAAAATTGACTGAAAAATGCTAACAAGTCCTTAATTCTCATCATTATGCTGGGTACTCTTCAATTATAATTCTAATTGGCCTATTATAGCAGAAATAAAATACTGATGTTTTATTCATGTAGCTAAATTACATCTTTCTTCTCTATCAATTTGGAGCACTAAACACATATGTGTCCTAGACAAAGACCAATGGTCAGTTAACCTTAGCATTCCTAAACCAGCTATAGTTAATCAAAATTATGCCAATAAGGTGAAAAATGGGTGAAAGAGCATTTGTGATAGTAATTTAAATTTTAAAATATAGAAGCATTGTTGGTTTTTAAAACTCTGTATTTATTTATTTATTTATTTATTTATTAAAGTACTGGGAGATTGAATCCAGGGCCTTCTGAGCTACATACCTAGCCCTGTTAAAATTTTTATACTTTTATTTTGAGGCAGAATCTTGCTAAGTCTCTAAATGGCCCAGGCTGGGCTTAAATTTACAATCCTCTTGCCACAACCTCTCAGAGTGCTGGGATTACAGGTGTGTGCCACATTACAAGCTTTGGCATCTTTGAAAATTCCTGTTATGCTAGATAAATCAGCAGATGTTGGAAATGAAAAGCTTTCCTTAAGCCGTAGAGAGCATCCTGTAAGAATGAACATCTTACTCATTCCCCTCTTTCATACAGTGTTCACCCTGTGTGGAATTCTGTACCACGCTGACAGTGACAAAAATGTTTTTCTGGCATGAGACGATCTTCCTAGATATGTAGGGAGAATATACTTGGTTTGGGACTGGATTATAATATATGCCATTTACTGACCACTATTAACAAAGGTAAAGAAAAAACCTGGAAAGCTGTAATATAGAATGAATATTTTAATTTGATTTACACTACCTACAATAATTGGGAATTTTGTAATCTTTAAGAACGTAGATAGAATTTCTTTGAGAGAAAGACTTAACTTCTTCAGATATTTTTACTTCATGTCTCACTGAGATAACATTTTACATATTTTTAAATGATTACTTTTTGACTTATATTGTGGAAAACACATGTATCTTTCCTTTTTGCACTTTTGCTGTTTCTATGTTTCAAACATTATCAATGCCTTGCTCCAAATGTTATTTTTGTATTTTTTATTTTCTATCATTTGGTATCAGGAGTTGACCTTAGGACCTTGTGCTTACCAGGCAGCCACTGCACTGCTTAGCTACATCCTTGGCCCTGCACTTTTAAATTACTTGACAAATACATAATACACACAATTCTTAGGTAATCAAAAATTGTACTATCTGTCCATTTCTTCATATATGAACACACACACATATATAATATACATACATATATATATATTATATATATATATATATAAAATATATGAAGAAAGTTTTCTCAACTTTGAACTTAATTTATATTGTATTGCCAATTGTGGTAATGAATCTGTATTACTATATTATTTACTTTATTAAGTTTTCTGTTATTGCATTTTAATAAAAGTATGAATTAATTCCTGCCATTTGTTTATTAGTTGTTATTATCTCTTTGTGGGATTTATTGCAAGAGAATCAAGTCAAGAAAAGGAATTTAGGTCAAAGTTTTGCAACTTGCTCTGACAAAGAAAAACATTGTATTGTGCATAGAAGAGTTTTTGTTTGTCTTTTTAATAATGTTTCTGATGGACACTGTAAAAATTCAGTACTGCCATATATTAATATAAAATAAAATAAAGCCAATTCAACAACTTCAGCTAGATCCTAATAAGGTGCAGAATGTCAATTACATATTTATATGCAAAAGTAGTAAAGTTACAAATTTTCCCCAAGCATCTTAGTATCTATAATTCAGAGCTTTTAAAACCACAAAATAATTCATTTTTTACTAGTCCATAGCAGAAATAGAAAAATCTTTCTCTGCATACTTGCAGATTCACTATCTAAATAAAATCTTTTAGAAATTCTATCAATGACCTCATTTTGAGAACTGACTTGGAGTATTAAACTGTAAAAACTGCAAACAATTGCAAGAATCCCCAATGATACACACAAGTGTGTGTGGAGTGACTGAGTGAAAAGGGAAAAATCACACTTTTCAAACACACTTACACCACTGCAGGGATTATGACTTTTGCCACTGTAACCTTTGTGGCTGTTGGTCAATGGAAAAGCAATTTCTGTGGATGTTCAAGTTTGAGAAACATCAACATTTTAACAGCCTATAAATCAGACATCTTTTAATACGATGAGGATGCTGATCAATTGGTTAATCATTTTTTATTGTAAAATGCAAGATACGGCTATGAGAGGATTTAGATCTATTATTTTGCAAATCTTCTGTGAGCCTGAAAAAGAATCAGAACTTATTAACTGTTTGCCTAACATATAAAATGCATGAAGAACATGGTTGCCTTCTTTTTTGAAAACTAACAGAGTCCTCGTCCCTTGTAGTGTACGCAGATCTCCACATTTAAGCTCAGAAATAATTATTGATGGAGGAGAGATAGTGTCTACATCTTTTAAAAGTGCATAGTTTTTATATACTTAGGATAGCTAAGATGATTGTGCTACAAATTCTATAAGTTCGTAGAACAAAGCAGTTAATATTCATAGGATTGGAACAATTTTGCATGTTCATATCAGGTGACCTGAGGAACTCTTGAAGATCACTATGTAAAGTATCAACCTTAGTTCTGTTCCTACCTCCATGTTTTGAAAGCCTGTTTCATTATTGTTTTGGGCTCTTTGCTATTGTTATTTATTTGTCTTTTTTGTTTCTTATCTTTTTAGTAGTCTGTTTTGTTTAGTTTTATTTTTTGCTCTAATGCAGAATGGATAATTATACATATAAAGGCTTATACATGCCTAGAACTTCTCCTAAACAGTTTTTGAGAATCGATTATATTATGTGTGATGAAATGACCAGCTATCTTGAAGAAAAACAGATATTATGGTTTCCATTGCTGATTTCATATCATCATGCTGTGAAATCCAATAATGCTTCTATTCTTTATTCAGAGTGGTTTTAGTTTGTTTTGTATTGTTTAATTTCAACATACATGAAGGTATGGACAGCTATTTTGAAGAGAACAAGAGACATTATGGCAGCCACTGTTAATTTTCATATTGTCTGGTTTTGAAGGCCTGTAATGCCTTCATTACTCTGTTCTGATCAGTTTTATACTATTTTGCTTTCTATGAATTCATTGTGTATGAAGACATAGACAACTATTTAGAAGAAAACAAAAGACATTATGGTAGCCACTGTAGATCTCCTGTTGTCTCATTTTGAAATCTGTGTCACTTACATTGTTTTATTCTGATCTGCTTTGTTCTGTTTTATTTAGTTTTAACCCCCTTTTTAAAAATAAAAAAACCTTAAAAGTGAACAGTTTTTGTGCTTAGTCATGTGCTTGAATGAAAGCAAATCTGAACTCAATGGTAATATTTTGGCAGAAAATTTTTGAATCTAGACCAACCCCTGTGCTTGCCACTGTTTCAGCTTCTCTAGCTATTTTTGCTAGTTGTATATTACTTACTTTTGCTTTCTAAAATTCTTGATAGGAACAGCCAAGTGCATGGGTATGTTTGTCTATGTTGTTACTATAGATAATGACCTTAGAATATTTCTCTCACAGTATATGTGTGAAAACACCACATGTGGTAAATGTCATGCAACTATATTCAATTTACTTTCAACAAAAAGTCTCACCTTTTCAACTGAACTCTGTAAATCAACAGTTTCTACGTTTATTTTTTTCCCCAAAATCATGGTTTTGATTATCTGTATACTGAAATGCTTCTTGCAGATTTTCTCCTTCACTGGCCATAGGTTCAATTCCTTTCCAGGAAAAGTCAAGAACTTTTCCATTTCTACTGCTGGGAATGATTTTGGGGCCACACTGACACAAGCTTGTGTGACTTAAAGGATTTTTATGCTGCTGCGAATATCCCAAGGGAAATGAAATCTGATTATATAATGTGAACGATTCAGACTCATTTATCAGTTTGTGAACAGAATTCAATTTGGGTTAGTATGAGATAGTCTTTCAAGGTCAGTTTTACATGTTTCATGATTCTTTGAACTGCATGTACTTACCCTTTGTTGACCAACTGTTTTTCCTAGACACATTATCTTTTGTCCTAGTTCCTGTTACTTAAATTGCATTTCACAGACCAAGCAGCATCACTATTTCTTGAAAGTCATTATAAATATAGAATTTCACAGCCCACAGAATACACTCAACTAGAATCTGTATTTTTAAAAAGCCCTTCCACCTAGGTGTTTCCTATATATTTTGGAGTTTATGAAGCACTGCTCGAAAATACTTTCTGAAATGAAAAAGAAAATTCCATCTGGTCATCCCAGTTAATATATATATATAAATTTTGCTCTTGCCTACTCCACAATAGGCACATATATTTTTCTTGGATGCTAACAGTTCCATGTATCTTGAAAATATGCTAGTTTTGTTGTGGACATTAGGTTGAAAGGATATGGCTTCCATGAAAAAACTTTTTCTACACTACATTATATTTATTTCAGTCATAAAATTCATGGTTCAATACAGTAGGCACAAGTTGTGTGCAACAATTGAGTTAAATTAATTAAAATCCAATAAAATTAAAATTTTACTTCATCCATCATTCCAGTCACACTTAAAAGGTGTATCACATAATGTAAATATTGACCAAGTTCTGTGGACCACAGCTGTCTAGAGACTACTAGATCATAAGCTGGGTTTTCAGACTGTCAGTCTTTCAGCCCAGACTGGCAGCTTCAGGGAACCAGCATAACTAGTTGACAGAGAAAAATCTAGTTAACTTGAGGGGTCATTCTAAATGCACTTGGTCTATTTCTGAAATATCAAGCTATTTCATGTAGATGAGAAATGTAGGAGGAAAAGTGAAAGAAAATCTATTCCTCTACCAAGGGAATCCTAATGGAATAGAGAGGGCACAGACTCCACTTCCCAATTAGTCACTGAATGTGTTATGCTGGGTAAGTCACTTGACCTATCTGAGCTTGAGTTTTATCCTTTATTAAATGAAGATACTGTGTTTAGTCATTCCTATGATTCTATCATTCTTAATTCTATGAATTAGAAAAATTACTACTGCCTCCTGACCTCAACCCAGGATTATCCTGGATATCATTTGATGAAGAGTGTATATTTTCTATGTATCAAACATAGGTGCTGGTGTTAAAACTTTTTAAAGTATCTCCTTCCAAGGAAATCATAGTCTGGAAGAATGACCTATAAAGTAGAGTTTATATATCTCAAGAGGCCCAAAGTTGAATCATTGAAGTGAAGGAAAGATATGTTAAAATTTCTATGAGCCTTCAAAAATGTATGTATGGAAAGTTGTACACCTATATATGAGTAAATTATTGTCAAAAATTATATTTCTAAATAAGTATTCATGCAAAAAAGATGTTACAGTGGTTACATTTTTTGGAAATACGTATTCAGAGATATTTAAATTTTCCAAGTGGACAATCATAGAAGTTTGCACAAGTTTGCACTTGTCTAGAAGTAAGGCATACAGGAAAAGAATAATATAGCATCTGAGAGAAAGTTCTTGAAATTAATATATTATTGGTAATATGCGGGTTAGCTCCATGGTAGAGCATGTATTTAGCATGCATAAGACCCAGAGTTCAACTCCCAGCACCAAAATTAACAAACAAAAATGAAAAAAATAACTGATAAAATACAGGACTCTATAGGTGTGTAAAATGGGGTAAATAACCCTGAATGGGGTTAAGGGCAAGACATTTTAGAATACATTGTGAAAGGTACCATGAGCAAAGACATACACTCACTAACCACAACTGGTTCCATGTGCCTAGTGGCTGCATTATGCTAAGGGAGAAGCCCAGAAACAAATATCCACATCATAAATATGAACTTGTACCTATGTCTACATCTACATTTGTCTTTCTGAATAATTTTCCAGAAAGAAGTGGAGTTTCATTTTCAATAAAAGTTTCTCAAAGTGTTTCAACTGTACTCTCTTGTCAGTACCAAAATTAGTTTTTAAAATGTTTTTTAGAAACATGGATAACGTATTTTTCTTTTTAATAATTTGAAATATTTAATAATTCTTCAGGACTCTGTATGTTTCTCTCTTTTTTTATGTACTGGGACTCAAACTCATAACCTCTCACTTGTCACGGGGGCGCTAAGCTGCGGAGTGATATCCCTAGCCCACTCTGTTTCTTTAAGCTTGCTTAGGTATAGTGTAAACACTTAAGAAAACTTAACTAAGACATTTGTAAATGCTCCCATTTTACCTCTAGTAAACACTAGGCATCATTGTTGATCTCATTTCCAGTGGTTAACATTATTTTTTTACATCTTTGTATTATTTTTCCCTCCTAAAATTTAGAGAAAAATAAATGACATAAAATTATGAACTTGGTTTCTCTTAGGAGAAAAAAAGGAAAGGTATTAATTTTCCATATTATGATGATACCTACTACATTCAGAGAAGATGGTTGAATGCTTATGAAATTGACAAATATCAATATATGTGTGTAGTTACTAATTTAATGGATTGTGTGGGATTTGTTAACGATTAATCCTGACTGGATCCAGATGTTATTTCTTTCTTGCTGGAGTTGTTTAACAAAAGAAAATAATGTGAAAATCAGAGATTCTTCAAAATCAAGTTTTGTTTAAGCAATCTCATGGGCAATAAATATGTCCATAGTGATACATCGTCTTCCCATCTAAAATATGTGAATGAATTCAAGGCTTAATGACCCTAGATGTTTCACTTTTTTCTTATGCAAGAACTCAAATAGTATGAAAAACCCAAAGCATAAGCAAAGATCAAAATAATGACAGGTAATAGGGAAGGGAGAGATAGATCTTTCTCAAAGAGGGCAGGGATCAAGAGATGCAGGAAAGGGAGGAGAAGGAAAGGGGACAAAAAAAGGAAGTAAACTGTGCTATGTAAAATTCCATACAAGGAATGTACACATTTTGCAGTGCAAATAAGTACCCCCAAGGTGTGAGGGGTGATTAAGAGATGGGGGTGGAGGGAAGGAGGGAAGAGAAACAGGATGAAAAAAGAAATTAGGGTGCACTATGTATATGAACCAACTCAACACTAGGAATATAATCATATACTACAAACATGTACTAATGAAGAAATGATCTAAAAAAAGAAACATGATTAGATTTCCTTTTTATTTCCTTACTTCTGATTTGTTTTCTTCACTCAGAGTTGCAAAACTTAAAATGTACATAGTAGCAATAGCATTCGGACTTAAGCTGCCTTTATGTTTTAATTGGCTGGTCAACATCAATTCATACCTGAATTAATATTAGAGAGATATTATACAGATCTAAAGACCTTATTAGTGAAATATTTGTTATTGGATTTTTAAAAGATTTTTCATATATTTAAAAGAATATTAGTCAACTCTAATTATTTTGTATAATAATGTGGCCCCATAAATTTAACACTAAGAAATATATTTGCAATTTAAGCTGCAAGGTGAAAAGTTTTATTAATTATGGATTTGAGTCTCTGCAGTAGATTATTTTAATAATGTTTTTAAATTCTTAGTAACAAGAATTTTTGTGGAAGTATTTCATCCCCTTTATCACATTTTCCATTAATAATAATTAAATGATAGTAAATAATTTTTTCTTTTATAAACTGTTAAGGAAGAGTTGCAAATTTAGCAGTTAGCCTGGTGAGTTCACAAATAACAAAACTAAAAAATGATGAGAAGGGATAAATTATTTACACCTTATTTTGTTTATAGCCTATTTCTGTTTTTCACTCCATACCATTGCTATGTGATATCAAAACACTTTTGATAATGAAGCAAGAGGATAAAATCTTAAGTTTTTTTAGACTTTGTTAACAATAGATAGTTGGGCATATAAAATTTTATCAAGTCCACTTCTAAATACCTGACACATTACTTATAATACAAGCTACAAAAAGGAATATTTGATCAATTCTGATGTATTTACAACAACAATGATATAAGTATAGTGGGAAACAAAATATTTTTTAATTCATATGATATTTTAGCATGTTAAAATTAAATTTATTTGTTTTATAAAACATATACTGCATATTACAAACCAGTCAGTTTCTCATCTATTATTTAAAATATATTTTTCATAGACTCTGGAAAATATTAAGTTAGCTCTTTTTAGCAATTAAATGAACTTAGGGTCAGAGAAAATAAGGAGCAGAACAATAACAAAATTATAATGAAATGCTATGTGTATTTTAGAACCAGTTTCTGAGTTCTTTTACAATCAAAGATGCTTTCATTATTTGATATTCAAATTTTAACTTCGCTTTCATCCCAAAATTTAAGTTGACCATAATTTGTGGCTGAATATATATATATATATATATATATATATATATATATGACAAAATGTTTCTTCATATCAAAAACATTATATATAGTTCGAGGACAATAGACTTGTATGATTTAAGAACAGTTAGGTTTTAATTTTGAGTGTCTTCTGAAATGCTATGTAACCTTAGAAGGATCTTTTCTGGCTCTCTAACTCATTTTATTCTTTTCTCCTTTTATCCTTTAGGCTTCTGTTTCAATGGTGTGAGCAAAACAACTTCAAAATCTCAACAGCTCACAAAAAAAAAATGTTCTTTTTTGTTCTCCCTGACAGGTTTGTAGGTCAACCATGGTAGCTTTGTTTCAGGTTGAGGGTTGGATATAGGTCTCTTTCAGGTGTCTTTCATTCTGACAGAAGTAGTTAAACTGTGGTAAATGCACAGAAGGACAAGAGGCCAAGACAAACTGCACCAACTCGATTAAAGCCTCCACTCCAATCACACCTGCTTCTTATTGTTCCAAGTAACTGACGTAGGAGAGCTCTAAGCCAGTGTAGCAGAGAGCAAGAATCCACTTTTTTGTATTGTCTTTTGGCAGTAGCATATTTCACCACAGGACTGTGTTGAGAATGCAGACAGAAGTAGGGTATGAAAAATTAAGAATATGATTGACTGCATTTCTTTTTAGTTACCAGATAGGTAGCTGATTTTGCATAAATATTTCAATTTTATTTCAGTGGGTTACATATTTACATGTGGCTTTTGAAATGATGTGCATGTGTAAGGATCCTTTAGTAGAACTATGTGTATTATTTGCAGGCTAATGAAAAAATTCACATTAAAATGACAAGCTTGCTTTTACAGGATTACATTTAAATACATACTCTGAGGCTCTCATAGCACTAATTATTCATGTCTTTGTGTTATTGCCTTGTTTGCAGTATTTTAAGAAAAAAAACTGCTACACAAGCCAAGTGATTGTGTGAGTAGACACATGATTTTTAATTTTACATATTTCTTTTGCTAACTAGGGCAATCAGTTTACTGGACAGTGTAGAAAACACACCTTTACCTATGGGAGCCAAGTTGGCAAGTAATTTGGGTTTAATTTGGGTCTAGAGATGACTTGTGAATTCCCATACATTTCAACTCTGACCCTCTAATGGTCATCTGTTCTTCTGCCATTACTTGATTGAACTGCGAAGAGAACATCTGAATAAATTGTCAAGTGAAGAGCATAGTATCTGTACAAAGTAAAAATAAATGCTGTGATTCAAAAGAAAATATACTGGTGATTTAAAATGAAATTTGATACTTGGAAAAGAATACACAGAGTCTACTTCAAAGTATGCCCATAAAAATACTCTAAGGGGTACTTTTTTGTATGGTTGAAAATCCCAACAGCATGGTGAGATTCAAGATGGATTCAGGGGATAGGAATACCATAGCATTTCTATATGTAGTAATTTTAAAAGTAGGAAATCTTAAGATAGATTCCATGGAAACTATGAAAGTTTTGTATGGTCTTTTTGATACCCCATTGACAAAAGAAAATCCTACTTATTATAAGCTTTGTCCAAGAATACTGTACCCCTTGGCTGATGACACCACCACTTCCTTCAGTGCTTCTTTTTGTGTAATAACAAATATAAACTTTGGCAGTAACTTACTGGTTCTTCAATGACAGATATAAGAAGTATAAATAGGCCAAAATCTAAGGTGATTACTACAGCACTTACTACTCCATCCCCTTTTATTCATACTTCATCTGAGTTGTCAACAAAGATAAAGTACCGCTAAAAATTATCTTACTTTGTATGCTCCAACATCCAGTTCCCTTGCATATTATTTTGCAGACAAAGCTTAACACCCAAGCTTCTGAACATTTTGAAAACAGTTGATTCCCTTTTGTCTTTGACCCATTTCTCATTATTACCTAGAATTTGTGCAGATTTTCTAAGTTAGCTAAGTGCTACAATGCATCACAACATGTCTACCTCTGAACTAATCTCTACTCCTACTAAAAGTATTTATACTCATTTCCTGAGGTGGTTTTAAGGATTAAATAAAATAATGGATCTATGGTGCCTAGAAAGAAGTATCCAACAAGTAGAAAATATTGAAATTATATTTCCATTCATCTATACAAAAATGCATAGCAAACATTCATTAGATGCCTATGCATTGTTTTAGACAATAGAAATTCACTTTTGAACAAGACAGGCACAAATATTTGTGTAAAATTGATGAAGTAAAAGAAATAAACAGACAAACAAGATGCTACTGGTAATAAAACCACTTAATAAATGTGGAAATTCAGCCTGGGAAAAGACAGGTAGCTTTTTCAAGACCACAACACTACAGTGCTACAGCCTGGTTTAGAATTCAGGATTATGTTACCCTTAAAATCAAGCTTTAAATCTGGCACCAACCAGATGCTATTATGCTCATTTTGAGCCCTGATGTATATTCCCATTACAGTCCTTTTTCCTCCTTTCTATTCCGACCTCTGAATTCACCATAACATGTCTTTACCTTTACTGATGATTTTCCTTGGAAGTGATTGTATTAGTCATGCTAGTGGTTACCAAACTTCACAGCACATTGGAGTCAATTAAATTCTTTAATGCAATACTGATGACTGGGTTCCCTCCAGAGATCTTCCTTTAATTATTTGAGCTATAAACCATGTGATTTCAATATGCATCCATTTAAAATGATGGTTACCGATAACTTCTAATCTACATGTATCCAAAAAGACTATCACCAAGTTGCCTCTATTTGAACTTCACCTTTTTTTCTTCCTGGGTAACTTTCCTGTATACTTTGGGGATTTATATCATTGTGGATAACTCCTGCATTTCTCTCTGATACAAGTAGATTTGTCTCTTCTGGAAGGTCAGTTGCCACTTCCTTCAAAACTCTAATAATCTAATGTATTTCCAGATACTTGATTGTTTCTGCTTCCCTAAAGATGATTCTATTAAGAAGTATATGAATATTTGTGGAGGACCATCTGGACTACTCTACTTGAATAAAGATCAATTATCCCCATTTTGGCTAAACTTAGCCCTATCTCCATATACTGATATGAACAGAGCTATGCTAAGTTATTTCTTTTTCCCTTCAATTGGCTCTAAACAGTGTAAATCGAGCTAGCTGAGGTGCTGATGTGTAATCTTCGAAGATAGGCAGTAGTCACTGTTTCCCTGCCCAGTGTCTCCTTAAATATGGTTGAGCCAGGTTGGATGGCAGAGACATCACTCCAGGGCTGTTGACTGGGTTTGAGCCTCAAGACAAGATGTTATGACGTCCCAGGGCAGAAAAAGTTTGCACATCAGAACTGAAGCACTACTGCCCAAACATTAAATGCTGCTTCAATTGTGTTGTACAGATTGGTCTTTCTGATTATCTTTCTCTCTGCATGTTGCAGAGCGACTTTCTGGCCTCCTAGCAAGCCCAGCTCACAGTACTCACATGATTCCTTCCATTCCTATAGTCCCTCACCCTCTGGCCACTCTCTTATTCATGAATTAATAAAATCTAGGTTAGGCTCTAGGTCAAGGGCTTCATTCCAGTGAACCTTCATATTGGCCAGGCTTAGAATCCCTTGCCCCCCATAATTATAAATATGTTTTAGTGTCATTATTCTTACAATGGGTTGCACTGGAAAAGGTAGACTGGAGTTAACTCACTAGAATTCCAATAATGTTTCCATGGGATAACAAATTTAATCTTCCCACACTGTGATGAGGATGAAAAAGGGATCTCTATAGATATTTTCATTTTATTTAAATACATGTACTGCCTTGAAAAGTTTACTTCCTACTTTTCTCTACTGAGAACTGAACAACTCTGGTCTCACTGCAGTCAAATTTCTAAGAAGTATCTCCCATTGTGTCTACACATTAAATGTGGATATAATCTTCAGTTGTTACATTTCTATACAGTCTGTGTCTTCAGGTGTTACCAGAAGATAGAATGAACCACCCAGGATATGAATGTAACATAATTTTATACTGGACTCACCTCACCCATTTTATTCAGTGGGGTAATACAACGCTACTCACAAATAGGACTCAACACAAACTCATGCTGTTTCTCATATGTACTGCCCAGGACACATACATTTACTGCTTATCTGTAATTGTAGGCCAATCTCAGTGTAGCCACCTAAATCCTGAAGTGTACATACTTTTAGTTTTCTCAACCAAGAATCAAGTACTGATCTGCCAGGTATCTTGACTGCAAAAACAAGGGTTTCTGACTGTCCATATGAAAGACACCTTTATTAGAGCCATAAAATGGGGAGGAAGGGGCTTGTATCACCTTTTGATCACCCTAACAAAGTACCTAAGATAATCAACTTAGAAAGGGGAAAGATTTATTTTGATTTACAGTTTCGTGATCTTCAGTGTGTGGTTGTTAGGTCACATTGTCTTTGGGGCCATGAGGAGACAGTACAACATGGTGTAAACAAGTGACAGAAGAAGCTGATCACCTCGTGGCATCCAGGAAGCAAAGACAGAGAGAAAAAGAAGGTATTGGGGTCAGTCCCAATATCGCTTTGAAGGTCACATCCCGCAATGACTATAGATTTCCAACTAAGTTCCACCTCCTAAAGATGGTACCATTTCTCAATAGCAATACAAGTTGAAAAAATCCTGATTACATAAATCCTTGAAGGACACTTATTCAAACCTTAACAATCATGAATCCTAGATACCCAAAGAAAACATCCTTTGAAATTTTTCCTATTACTTGACTCATTTTAAAATAAACTAGAACAGAATAAATTCTACATTTCAGATGGGATATAGTCTTGTATTATTTCTTTCGTTTCTTCACCTGAATCTACTAAGATCAATTTTAGCATCACTATAAATGATATGCCCTGACATTATGTGCTTTATTATGTGATGTGATGAAGTATTCTTGCTTTGAAAAAATTGAACCTAAATCGAATCAGCCTCCAGATTAATTCAGAATTCACAGGAAATACATGACATAAAAGAACAAGTTAAATGATGCTACTAGAAAGTACAGAACTAGCAAAATATATATAAGAAGCTATATAAGACAAATGACCTAGTTTCTCCAGAAAAATCAATGACAAAAGTACAAAGCAGTGGGTATGCGAAGTTCTTACACAATAAAAGAAACTTAAAGGACAAAAGAGCCATACATGACAATTGGATTTTTATAGAACAAAATCAAAGTGAAAAAGCAAAAAATCTGCAAAAATCATCTTTGTAAGTGTGTTTAAATATTATTTTGTTACTAGATAACATTACATTATTGTAAATTCAAATAGGTATTAAAATTATAAATACTTTTGTATACATGTTTAAATGATAAATGTATTTTTATTTAACATGACAATGTTGCAATTTTAATTTATATTTTGCTAAAATATCAGACCTTATATCACTAATACATTTATCATTTAAACATGTATACAAAAGTATACATATAGTGATATAAGGTCTGATATTTCTTTAAAATTTTGTAGCTTCTAAATTTTGGTGATCAAAAAACAGTAATTGTTGATTATGAGACTAGGTGTAATATACTAATTTCTCTTTGGGTGTACTTAAATTTTCCATAGTAGTTTGAAAATATTAACTCTTACCTTCTTCACAGTAGCTTCTTGCTGTTGCTGGATTTTATTGATTCTTTTATAACTCTGAGATCTTTAATTCTTTCCCAACAGGAGTATGACTATTGACCAGATGCAATTACCCATGTGGAGGATGATTCCTAGCACAGTGTTCAACAGCAGTTCATAACCAGATCAAATGTCAAATATTTATCTGAAATTCAGACCTAATTAAATCATCAATACTGAAAAAATATCTCAATATTTGTGGTTGTGCACATAACCCTATTTTATTTTTGAGACATTAAGAAAAAGGGTGCCATCGCTTGTTTATTCTAGACTGTGCACAAATTCTAACTTTATAAATAAAATTTTCAGTGGTGTTTAGGAATGCCACTAGCTTATTCTTTCATTTTAGAATAGATCACCAAAAATTAATTCATCAGAGCCCTGTGGAAATTGCTTACAACTAATAAAAATTGGTTATACCACTTGCCTTTTGACTGTGTATCTTATCATCACAGAAAGTCACCACATTTGATGAGTGACAGACTTTGACAAGAGGATGTATTAGAAAAGATATTGGACACTTGGACAAGATATATTGAAGGTCCAAGGACAGTGATTTTCCCCAGGATCTAGCAAGTTTGCTTTACAATAAAGTTTGTCTTAGTAAACTTGTTAAATGACAACCACTGGACTTCTCTCCTACAGCTCCCCATAGATTTTTATTCAAGAGATTCAGGGTGGGCCACTTCATATATTTTTAACAAGCTCTCCAGATGATTACAAAAGCCAAGTTTGAGAAACACTAATATATTTCACTCAAACTAGGAGTGAGATATGTGCTCATCTTTTTACTTCCTATTTTTTACCTGTGAGTTCTACTTTTGGGAAGTGACTTGCATAGACACTCTATAAAATATTCAACTGCAGAGAAGTGGCTATGTTCACTTCAGTATCACATATTGAAAGATGTAGCTAAAATAGTTACATCCCTGACAGTTTGCTCAGTGTGACAGGCTGAGGTTTGTATTAGTCAGCTTTCCTGTTGCTGGTACAAAATAACTGCAATACACAATTTAAGGTAAAGGTAGTTTATTTGGCTCACAGGTTCAGAGGTTTCAGTTCATTGTCAGCTGGATGCAAGAGAGAAATATCACGGCAAAAGTATAATAGAGAAAATTGCTCACTTCATGGCTGATAGGAAAAAGATCATTGGGGGAAGAGTGCAAATGTGAGATGTACTCTCCATGGTGATTCTAATTGGGCCTCACTTCCCAATAGCATATTTAGGTATGTACATCTGTGGATTAATCTACTGATAGATATAGCTCCAGGATCCAATCATCTCTTCACTAGTCTTTTTATCCAGTCAAGTTGATAATGTATGGTTAACTGATACCAGTTCATGCTTTGTTAACTTAATACCTAATGATATCTTTTTAAGCAATGTTTAATATCCAAATAAACACAATAATGAGGTGATAAATTTGTCTAGCATGATGTAACTATACTGTGGACAACTGAAAAAAATAATTCCCTCTCCCTAGCCTCAATAGTTCTGGTATTCTTCACAAGTCCAAGTAGGAACTCTCTTCTGACACTTAAGACAACCTGTAAAATTTAGCAAGCAAATGACTTATTCCCAAAATATAACAGTACTGAGTAAATAGTCCTATTCCAAAATAAAAACAAAAAAGGATAGATTGGAGTCAAAGAAAGACTGAAACTGAGAAGAGCAAACATTAAGACCTATGTCCAGCTATATGTCCAGCCATATGCCCATATGTCCAGCACCCTGGACACGTGGTGGTATGATGTGAGTCCCATAGGGCTTGTGCAGCCCTAATCCTATGGATTTACTTGTTTCAGTTTACATATATTCTTTGTTGGACTGGTTCCACTACATGCCTGTGACTTTCTTGAAAGACATTACATGTTCCTCACAACTTCAATGTCATTCGGTCTACACTGAAGTTTTTGGCTCACTCCCACAGCTTCATACATTGTCTTCTCAGGGGTACACTGCCTGGCTTTCCATGCATTTCTTTGAAATCTTGGTGAAATCATCCATTATCCCACAGCCCTTGCATTTTGCATGCCTGAAAAACTGGAAGATGCCAAGGTTTGCCTCAAGCATAAACATAGTCCCTTTGGACCATAGCTGTGGTAGACCTTGAGTGCCAGGGTGGTTGAAAGTGGTGAAATGAATTTCAAATAAACCAGTTCCCTAGGCAGTTATTCTTAAGCAGTGGGTTCAAGGGTGCTTTTATCAAATGAAACGTTCATACTTTTGTACCATACTTTTGTTCCACTGCTGTGAGTGGAAATTTTGCTGATACCTGAGTTGTCTCCCAGGCTTCTTTCTTATTCCAGTTCAAAGTATTTGATTTCATTTTAATAATGTTGATTTGTTCATCAACCACTTCCTTTGATGCCATAATTATACATGCTTCTTTCCCTGACAAACCAAAAAGTTTTCAACTCTCCTGCTTTTTCTCCAGGTTCTCGCTGTAAATCTGGCCACAAATATCCAACAATACCCATGCCACTGCCTAAATATTAGGGTGCTTTGAAATTTTTTTTCTGCCAGATCAACTAGTCCACTGCCTATAATTTCAGTCTCATACAAACTCTTAGGACATGGGAAAAAGTAGACAGGGTCTATGCCAGAATAACACAAATGACCTTTAGTCTAATTCTGAATAGAGACCTCAAGCCTGTCTTGAAACATCTTAAGGCTGGCCTCTGCTCTCCACGTTCTTATCAGTACTCTAGTCTTTTAAGCTTTGACCAGTATCACCCAGAAATATCTGCTTACAGTATTCTAAGACGTTTATACACAGTATTTCCAAACATTTCCATACTCCTCCAACACACCAGTTGTACCCGCTTTAAAATCTCATCGTTAGATGTAGTCACAGCACTGTCTGAACTTCTCTTCAGTGTCAGTTTTCTGTATCAGCTTTCCCAGTTTTGAGACAAAATATCTAACACTGGCATCTTAAAGGAGGAAGTCATTTATCTGGCCCTGGTTTCAGAGGTTTCTGTTTATGGCCAGCTGGTACCAAAGTAGAAATATCATGGCAGGAAGCCATTATGAAGTAAAGTGGCTTACTTCAAGATGCTATGGAAACAGAATGTAGGGAAACAGTGACATCAACAGATACATACTCCAAAGGCACAAGCCCAGAGACCCACTTCCTCCAATCAGGCTCCAACTTATAACAGTGCACTCAGTTATGAACATCAAGGAACTAATTTGCTGATGAGTACAATGCCCCCACGGTCCAGTTACCTCTCCAGGAGTCTTTTACCAATCAAGTTGACAATTAATATTATATGGCACACGTAGTTTACAACTCTTCATATTTAAATCACTTGAGATAGTAAAAAAAAAGGAAAAACCAATATATATGACAAACATCAGGAGGTATTATTTAATAGGTTTGTAGCAGGGCCTTGATATTTTTACTTAGACTGCACTTGAACTAACTACATAGCCCAAGCAGGCTTTGAACTCATGGCAATCTTGTTTCCTCAGCCTCCAAAGTGCTGGGATTACAGATACCACCATGCCTGGCTAACTTACTTTCAAAATTTTTGTTGTAATTAATTTTTGTGTTATAAAGACGTAAATGTTGGACGTATTATGATATCCTATTAATGTATGGTACCTTCATATGTTGTATAATTTTAATAGGGGTTAAGCATAGTTGTGTCATCAAATTATGATTTTTACCTTTATGATCTTTTCTTCTAGCTTTTTGAAATTCACAGTACATAATTATGTATAGTCACTACATTGTGCATAGCATGCCAGACGGCTCCTATCTAATAACTCTGGTAACTCATTGATCAACTTTTCCCAATTCTCCCTCTACGCACTCCATGGCCTCTGCTAACTACTATTCTACCCACAACTCCTATGAGATCAAATTTTTAGATTCGACATATGAGTGAGTTCATGAAATCTTTTTGTACCTTAGTTCACATAATGATCTCCAGTTCTACTGATATTGTCACAACTGACAGTATTTTTTTGGTCTCAAGAATATGCCATTGTGTGTATGTACTACATTTTATTTATACCCTGATGCATTTCTTTTTCTCAGATGCAATTAGTACTACCTAGAGTATTTGAATTTCATTATGACTTGCAGCCTTCCCTTATGGGCTTTATGTTGATGTTTTCTTTCTTAACACATAATTTTTAATGATTTTCTTGTGATAAGGAATTTTATGCAAATGAGATAATTTTCTTCTTATTTTCACTTTTTTTTCTGGAGTTTTTGTAGTTGTCACGGAGGGGGCCTCAAGAATCTTCCATCACACTGATAACCCAGTGTTACTGCCCTCAAAGGGATGAGAGGTAAAAAAGACCTGATAACAGAGTCGGAAGAAAATGTTTCATTCCCAAGGTTACAAATGTGTGTGTATTTGTGTGTTAGTCTTAAGTCAATAATTTGTAATCTATTACCTAATATTATAAAATTATAAAATATTTCAAGTATGCAGAAAATTTGAAAAAAATTTACAGCGTACACCCATACTCAACACCAGCAGTATATAGTTAACCTTTCATTATATTTTAATGACCACATGCCTATTTACCATTCCATGCCGCTACCATTCATCAGATCATCTTATGTTTGGTAGGCATTTTAAAGTAAGTTGCAGTCATCAGTTTAATTCTCTCTCTTACATTTCAGCCTATACATCACATAATTTCAGTTTTGCTCCCAATTTTTTTACTTTTCTTTCTAAAATTTAGGCTGAAGTTTACTTAGAGTAATGTGTACACTTTTTAAAGATGTGGTTTTAATGAATTTTGGCAAATAATCCAAACTGCCATCCACAGTATGTACCATTACACACATTACCCTCCCCCAAACATTTTAGTGTCCTGGTTCAGTCTTTGTATCTCTACCTCTCCACTCAGAGGTAACTATTATTCTGTAATTGTCCACCATAAATTAGCTTTCCTCTGCATCCTTCAGAATTCCTCATGAATGAAGTTACAAACTATGTACTTCACTAGACTTGCTCCTTGCAGGAAAAGTGTATCTTTAGTTTATATGAAACTGCCTAAACTCTTTTCCAAAATGTATTTAAGTTATTTCACACATTCATCCAACTCTATGATAATTCCAATTGTTTCTCATCCTTTCCAACATTTGCCCATATCACTCTTAATTTAAACATATTGTGGGTGTAGTGATACATCATTGTGGTATTGGTTTTAATTTCCCAGATGAATAATGATTTGATCCTTTTGCATATGCTCTATGGCCACCCCTGAGATAAATCGCATTTGTTAATTAGAAATTCTATTTCTAAAACAGTGATTTTGACTTACCAGTACATTGCCAAAGAATCTTAAGATTACAATGATTAGTGATGTGTTAATCTTAATGTTTTTGTTGGGCCTTGTCCTACTTGGAACATATGTTGATACCACTGACCCACAGAATGCAGATATTAACTTTTGCCTTCAGAATTTAGACTATCATATAAATGTCTAAGCGTCATATCATTATTTTATCTTTAACCCATGGAGTCATTTATTTTTATTTTATGCCTGCCATTTTTTATTTTCTACTTATTTTATCTGTTATGACATATTGAGTTTGACATATTGAGGATGCATCAGAATGTTATATTTCTGTGTGATTTTGACCAGAGCTGACTTCTTTACCATTGTATCAATAATACTTGCTTTGATGGTGCTCTGCTTTTTCTTGGCTAGCTTTTTTGTTTATAAGATTTCAAGTTTCTTTTGTTGACAGAACACAACACAAATACACTCAAATAATTTTGAAAGGCAGACAGTTTATTACTTACAGCCTCAAATGAAATAAAATTCTTAGGCAGGGGTACATAGTTGCACCAAGGGACATAATAACTGCAAGCGGAAACTGTAGGATCCATTTTATATATGGTACGAGGGTTGACATTTGCTATGTTTTGCAGTCTCCCTGTGGCCTGGACAATTTGTCTAATATCAAGGGCTCCAGGGAATAGGAGGGTCCCTTCCTCCTCACTGCCTGAAACTGAGCCTCAGGGTGATTGAAGTTGGCACATAGTGGCCCAAAGTACAAAAGTTGAAAAAGAAATTAGATGGAATATATACTCAATAAACTACTTAAGAAGGAATTGATTGACTTCCAGCCAGAGCCTTACAACTGAGTTTTAGATAGCATTTTTAAAATATATTAGTTATGCAAATTAGATGTCTATATATTTGTTAGACATTTTGAGATCATTTTCTCAATTGTTTATGACATAATTTGAGGTTCAATACAGAAGTAATTGAAGTTAGATTTGAGATATAAAATTGAAACTGAAAACAAATAGTTGGACTACACCAAAATTAATGTTATGTATATCAAAAGGCAAAATAGAGCAAACAGGCAGCACATGTGATGGAAAAAAATGTTTGTAAATCTGATAATGGTGATAATATATGAAGAATATATGGAGTGCTCCTTGAGCTCAATAATAATAAAACAAACAACCCAATTAAGAAATGAGCCAAACATGGACATTTATCTAAGGGTATACACCTGCTGAGAAATATATGAAAAGATGCTCAGCATCACTAATCATTTAAGAAATCCTAATCAAAACTGCAATGAGATATCATCTAACAAGCATTAGGATGACCACAGTCTAAAAGTAAAAATAAATATTGGTGATGATGTACAGAAATTAGAATCCATGTGCACTGCTTTAGAGAATGTCAGATGATGCAGACACTAAGCAAAACAGTATGGAGGTTTCTGAAAAAATTAAAGTTAGAAATACCACATAATCTAGCAAGTCTACTTCTAGGATTGTTGCAAAAATTTGAGCCTAGGGCTTTGTATTCATAGCAAAATTATTTACGATGGCCAACAGGTGAACAAAATACAATTGTCCAATAGATAAACAGAAAAAAACTGGTATTTATATTACTATCATTATTACTATTATTACTGCTAAATGTTCAATCTTAAAAAGTCAGAAATTCTGACATGCTATAAAATGGATGAACCTTGAAGACATTAATCTGAGTAAAATAAACCAGTCCAAAAACACAATACTGTATAATTCTTTTTAACTGAAATAACTTCATAATTAAATTCATGGAGACGAAAGTATGATGGTGATTTTAGGGACTATGAGGTGAGACGAGTTGGGAGTTACTGTTTATCGGGTACAGCATTTTAGTTTTCCAGGATGCAAAGAGTTCTAGAGATTGGCAGCAACACAATGTCAACGTAGTTAACACTAGTCTACTGTATGCTAAAAATTTATGTTAGTAAATTTTAAGTTCTGTATATTTTGCCATGATTTTTGAAATTATTTTAAAAACTAGAATTATTTTTATTTTCAGGAATCAATATTAAGATGGGTGTATCTTAACTATCATATATTACATATTAATTACATCATTACTAGTTTTAGTTCATAGATTAAAAATGGTCAAATATTATAAAGTGTGACAGTGCTATTAAGTATTTGTGCTGGTGTTCCTTGGCTGGTTTTAATACAAAATCTGAATTAAAGGTTAAATAATTAATTTTAAAGCATATTGTGAAGATAGAATTAGTTTCTGATTTCCTATAAACTTTAACTCCAGTGAGTCTGAAAAAATGTGAGTGAAAAATCGTACAGTGAAATACTTCTGAAGACTGCTGCCAATTAAATGTTGAGCATCCTACAAATTTTATTTTGTGTTAGTATTCAGATATTCTCTTTTAAAAACAGTGAGATGTTTGTTATATTTAGAAAATTCCAATGACAGAATGAGGGCCTGTTATTTAGTGGAAACAGAATAGTGCTTGGTAAGAGGTTTGTTTCTATCAAGAGCCTTCTACCACCAGTAAAAATGATATTAGGAAACTAAGAAATCAGCCAAAAACGCTTAAAGAATCAACTTATGCTCCTAGTAACATGTGAATGGATAAAGAAAATGGGATATATTCAAACAATGGAATATTATTCAGCCATAAAGGTGAGTTAAATCCTGTCATTTGCAGCAAAATAAATGGGACTGGAAAACATTATATTAAGTGAAATTACCAGGCACAAAAAGACAAGCACTGCATGTTCTCTCTCATGTGGAGATTTGTAAAAAGTTATCACTAATGTAGAAGAGTAATTACTAGAGGTTGGCAAGGGATAAGGGAAAAGTGGGTAAATAGAGGTTGGATTAGATCCGTTCATGTTGTGTGTGTATTAAATAATACTCTGAGCCATATTAATATGTTCAATTAGGACATGTCGATAAAATATAAAGTTGAAAATAACAATAATATAAAATCCACTAATAATTTAATATCAAGTTGAGCTTTAAAAGACATAGCTGTTGGAATATATTTACTAACAAATTGTACCATGCTGGTTCCTAACTAGGGTCAATTTTACCAACCACAGAGATAATTGGTAATGTATAGACCCATTTTTGGTTGTCAGAACCGAGGTGGGTCAGATGAAGTTTACTACCAACATCTAGTAAGCAGAGGCCAAGGACACTTAAATATTCCACAGTGCACAGTCCATTCCATCAACAAAAATAAAATGTTAACTGTATTAAGATTCAGGCATCTTCCCATTACAATGAGTAAAGACAAACATAGGCCACAGTGAAGGTACTCTAATAAATAGGAAGCCACTCTGGAGACTATTGTGCTATTATCAGGACAAACATCTGTGGACTCAAAACAAGGTATAATGTACCAATTCATTGATTGGCCAAATCTCAAGGAGGTCCTACGTTCAATCTTTATCATAAATAGCACAAAGCACCCACAAGAACATATTGTGATGAACATGTGTCCAACACTTGGGTCATCCAAGGGTAGCCTTCCAGCATTATGCACAACACAACAATCAAACCGTAACACATTTTAGTGTCCTTTAAATGTCCAAACATTTAAAGATCACTGAGGATGGTGCCAGAAAGTTCCACAATGTCTGTATGCACAATTACCAGAAGCCTGATTTTCCTGGCCAATTTAATGGAAACCATGGATGAAAATTTCCAGTCTTCATATACTACTGTCATAAAAATTTCCTCAGTTCTTCCTGAGAGCTATCCTCAAATATTCTGTAGAACAAGAGTAGAGGTAGCAACATTTCAATAAATAAACATCAATACATGGCTCTGTACAGGATAAAGGGAGAGATATCTCCTGCCAGATGATAGCTATATGCACATACTAGAGTTCCTGTCGCTTCCTCCTCATGGAGTACGTACAGATCAACCTATTAATTTTTGCGTAGCTCACCATGAGCCAAGATGATGTGCTTTATATTCTGAGAGAAGAATTAGACACTTTGAGATGAACTCTGCTGCTGTTTTTAAAATTCCTTGATTTTAAAATCAAGCATATGGAATTATTATAGCAGTGTATACTGAATGGAAATACAAATGCCTCTGAATCTTCCGTTGAATAATGTGTTATCTGAAAAGAAAAAGAAATTAAATATAGCCGTCTTTCTATAACATCATGAATTTCTTTGGGGCCATCGTTAACCCTAAGCCTATATCCTCAGATTCAATTTAAGTGTCCATCTATTTGCCACAAAACTATAAATTTAAACACCAATTTATTCCACAATCTTGGAAATATCAACACCAGCTTTTAGGATTTCAGTTTTATCATTTATAGAATTGGAAAAGGGACAGAAACGTGAAAAGACAGGAATTCTATCATATAGCACTTGTTTTTCAATTTTCTTACTCTAGAGACAGTAATTTTTGATCATATCTTGTTACTTAGATTATAAACTCCCAAAGATCTTGGATTAATACCATTTTACACTTTATTTCTCCAGCATCAATCATAGTGTCCAGTACAATGTATGGTAAAATCAACTTAAAAACAACAAAATGATTTCACAATGAAATCACCAGGATATGTGTATAGATATCAAAAGCTTTAGAGAATTCAAAGTGTAGTTTTCTAGAATAGTGGTAATGATTTGGAATGCACACACATGCATGCGTAAAGATACAGCTAAGATTTAGCCTCAAATGAAATGAATGATTAACCTTTCACCTACCCAAGTTTCAGTTTAGCCATAGGAACAGCAAGAAGTAGCAAAGGTAACATTGATTGACCTACACATTGCAGCAACTGTTTTATTTTCAAAACCATTTCAGTGATCTGTTTTCTTGATCCTGAGTGTCTAATATTGGCTTCCATTGTTCACTCATTGTTTTCTCAATTTGGTGTATATCTGTTGAATGACAAAAAATTAAAATCATATACGGTGGTGGTGAACCTATGGTATACATGTCATGGCTGGGTATTATCATCAAAAGCTCTGAAAGGTCTATGCTCACTGGTCTATGCTTTGCCCACTGCTGTCCATGTGAGGTCCCATTCATTTTCATTATTTCCTCTTTATCATTAGTCTGTCTAGGTTTCTCCTAGAGTTACACAATAAATTCAGCTATCTGATGGCACTTTAAATGTAGTATGCAATTAAACTCTGCTAAAATTTCTCCAGCCAATGTTTTCCTTCTTGGTTATTTACATTTTGTTGAGTTGTACCATCATCAGTTCAATCATTTGAGCTAGATTCTTGAGGCTCATATTTTTTCAGCATTGAGATACAATTGACAAATAAAAATTGTATGTATTTAATATACACAATTTGATGTTATGGTATATGTATACATTATGAAATGATTACCATGATCATATTGTTTGACAAAATTCAACATCCTTCCGTGCTTAATCACTCTTAACAAAGTAGAAATAGAAGCTAGGCATGGAGGTACACATCTGTAATCCCAACACTGGGAATGCTGAGACAGGAGGATTCCTGCAAATTTGAGGCTGAACATAATGAGACTCTGTCTCAAAACAAACAAATAAACAAAATTAGAAATAGAAGAAAATTATCTTCATGCTAAAAAGGTCATATATGAGACACTCACAGCTAACATATTGAACAGTGAAAAATTGAAAGCATTTTCTCTAAGTCAGGAACAGGTTGACTGTGCTTGTACTCGCCACTTTTATTGAACACAGTTCAGCAAGACTTAGTCATAGGATTTACATGGAAAAAAATGAAAGATGTCTTAATTAGAAAAGAAGGTGAGAGTCATACTTAAATATCTTTTTATCCAACACTGGTATCTTAATATATATTTTGCCTGCTAAATATTTTTTGAAATGAACTATTCTATTAATCTTTATAAAATTTCTTTATTTCTGGTTTTAGACTACTACTTCACTGTTATAACCATTTCCTTAGTTTGCTAGTTGGGTGAACCATCAATAATTAATTCCTCTTCACTCAAACCGCCTAAATACATGCTACGAAAAACCACCAATGTGATTCGTTTGAAAAGTAGTATTTCAGATAACCCTGCTGCTTAAAGTGCTTCCGTGGCTCCTAGGTCCTCCTAGAGTTTGATCGAAAATTTCTAAAATGCCAGGTGTCCTGACATTACTTTCTTCACTAATCTTATCTCTGACCATGGCCTACCTCAGACACTGATAACGCAGAATGGGCATTGTTTCCTTCAAAAACTGTGCCATTTTGATTTAAAAAAAAACTTTTTATAATGGCCAATGATATCTGCTTCCTAACATCTACCTCATCTGTTTCCTATTTCTTTTCTCGCAGCCAATAACAATTTATTTCATGACTTGTTGTAGAAGTTATTTTCTTCTTAAATTCCTCATAATAAACATTGCCTGCACCTTGTAGGCATCCAATAATACTGCATGTATATTGCTATTATTGTATTTATGAGATTGTTTTATTTTTTGTAATTTACATGTGTCACAATAAATTATTATTGCCCCTCAAATTTTGCTGATAGCATAGATCGCACATAAATAAAAATGAAAAAAAAGCAGAAAGGAAGAACAAAACAAAGAAGGAAAGGAGAGATGGACAGAAGGAAGGAGGAAGAAAGTAAAGAAGGAAGAAAAAAGGAAGGAAAAATTGTACTGTAGGTTATTTTTAACATTTAATGTGTTTTCCTTCATTTAGAAAGTCTGTTTTTATTCTTAAATTCTACCATTTTGGGGAAGAATGGAAGACACTAACAACGGACTGATGTATTTTCTTTATATCTCAAAAATATCTCATGTCTAGAAATGCCATAGGTCCCCATTCATCAAATCTGATGGTTTAATACAAGACATATGTGGTAGTTCTCCCTCCACTTTTAAAATATTTCATTCAAAATACTGATTTCTAAAATTAAGTCTCTCCTAAATATTAACATTCCTCTGGTCATTTAATTGAAAAGTAGTAATCATTTTTTATGGCAGGTAAATTTTCTTGTGAAGTTTACTGTTCAAGTATATACCAATTTAAATTGCAAATTGGTCACTGTGCCTGCAAAGAGAGATTTTTCCAGCCCTCAGCCCTCTAAGGCCAGATCTTCTTTTATTCAGGAAGTAATGCTGCGGTCCCCTGTGGCCAGAGAGAGGGAAAATTTAAAGCTGATGGCTTCTGTTTCATGTCCCAGGCCTACAGTGTTACAAAATATGCAGTCTCACAGCTTATTTATTGCTAACCACAGTCTTTATTATGCATTTTCTATCTTCATAGACAAGTATAAATATAAATAAAACAGCAGATAAAAAGAATGTAAAACAGCATGACAGAGATAATTTAAATGGAAAAATGAAATAGGAAATTCTGAAAGTGGAAATGAGACATAAATGTCATTTCTATATTTTGAAGAATCCAATTATACATTCTGTTTCTGTACTCGATCTAATATAAAATTATAAACCTGCTTTAAATCCACAAAAGCAGTCAAATTTAAACATCAAGCTTGACAGTCTCATTATATAGTACCTTTGCCCATTCTTGAGATTGTTTCAGAGATGACCAAAGAAAATGTACTCTTACCAAAGCTGGAAATTTCAAGCCTCCAACCATTTCTGGAAATTCTGTAATCCATAATCTATTTATTTGATAAATTCAAAAAATTAAGCTTTACTAAGGGAAAATAATGCCTTTCTGTATTTTGCTGCACAGTTTTCATTAAATTACTTATGCCAGCTACTGCTTATGCATATTTTAAAGAGCTATGTCTTAGTTACTGTTCTCACTGCTGAAGCAAAATACTTGACACCCAAAGTTAATGGAGGATAAGTTGATTTAGCCCACAGTTTGTAGAACTTCCAGTCCATAACTGGTTGGCTCCAAGGTAGGGTGGCATGGCAGACAGGCATTGCAGGGGAGAAACAGTTCACGGCAGGAAGAAGATAGCAAAGCATGCAGGAGGCAACCGTAGCTCTTTCTAGCCCTTATATTTTACCCAGCGCTACTTAACACTCACATAACCTTATTCCTAGTGCCCTTGATCCTAGCGCTGGATCATGAATCAAGCCCAGTGTCACACACTCTAGATCCAGCCATTATGAGTGCATGAGGCTTTGGTGGGAGGGGACATCTAGACACAGCCATAACTGATTGGAAGATAAAGCTAATGGTTAAAAATTCTTGAAGCATTTCAAAATGTTTTATTTACAAACTATGGTATAACATTTAAAGCAAAATTCAGTAAGAATGTTTATTTTCAGTTTTGACTAGCTAACAATTCTACAGTGAAGGTAAAAATAGCAAGAGATTATCTCAAGATAAAGAACATAATGGAGTATAAAATTTCTTAAATTAGGTAATAGTGAACTGCATGGCAGTGATCTTACTGAGCATCTAGTTTTTCTGTTCCTTTTTTTTTTCATATGTTTGTTTGAGAACTGAGGCAATCAGAACACACAGTTCTCAGAGGAAGATATAAAAATGGCAAATAGATACATGAAGAAATGTTCATCATCACTGGTCATTCAAGAAATGCAAATTAAAACAGCATTGAGATTTCATCTCACTGCAGAAAGAATGGCTGCCATCAAGAAATCAACTGATAACAAATGTTGGTAGGGCTGTGTAGGTAAAAGGAACCCTGCTCCACTGTTGATGGGAGCGCAGACTGGTGTGGAGATTCCTCAAAAACCAGGATTGGAAGTTGCATTCAATCCAGCTATTCCCCTCCTGGTTATTTTCCAAGAAAAACTGAGAAGGTCATGTCACAGTGATATATGTGCACCCATGTTTATAGCAGTGCAATTTGCAATAGCTAAATCTTGGAAACAACCAAAATGCCCATCAACCACAGAATGGAAAAAATGAATTTGTACTTTTGATCTGAAACTGTATCTTCTTTACAAAATCAGTACCTGAAGCTTTTAGTTCTCTTCCCTTCAGTAACTTGCCCCGATATTTATTATTTCTATAAAGAGATGCATGCTTCTTCCTCTCTAACATTAATAAAACCCACTCATACTACAAAAATAAATTTAGATCTCAGTACCATGATTGAACAAGTCTTTTCTTACATAAAGTTGCATCTGTCTGTGATTCATATTCATCCATCCACCCAAATATCCATCTATTAAATTAAGATTGGACAATAGGTCCAATATCTGCTATATGTCAGACAATGGGCAGGAAACAGCAAATGCTTGAGGCAATGGACCAGATAAAAGTTATTTTAGCAACTGGAAGTGACACAGTCTTTGTCATACTTAATCAACTCGATTGTTGTGATATAAAACTCGTACATACATAATGCACAAGTAAATGGACATGGCTGCCTTTTGATAAAACTTTATTTCCAAAAACCTGTTGTGGACTGGTTTTGGCTATGAGAAGCAATTTGGTGAGCCCTGGACTATAAAATAGACAAGAAATTGTAGATTGTAAGCAAATATAATCATAGGGAAATATATAATATTCTGAATTAAAATAAATAATATGAAAAATAAAGATTTTATACATTGGTTAAAATCCCTAGACAGCTAGAGATAAGGCTGTTGAGGTAGTATACCTACAATTCAGCCAGCATCACAGAGGAAGATACAAAAGAGAGAGTAAGAATCAAGAAAGAATGAGAGAAAGATTTGTTAATAAAAAAAACCTGTAGCTTTATTGAAAAACTAAAATTAACATATTATATACTTTATTAAGAACAGCATATTAAAGTTTAATTTTTGTTTTAGAATAATAATATTTACATATAATACAGTATGCTATAGTAATGGAGATATTTTTTGATAAAGGATTTTTAAGAATACTATTTATATATACATCATATGTACTTTAAAAAGTAACTGAAGGGCTAAAATAACTTGGAAGGCAATATTTTCCATGTGACAAGTAGTTTGATATGAAGTTGATTTTAACAAAAGGTACTAGGGATCAATTTTTAGTCCAAATACTTCTGATTACAAGTAAAAAATATTCAACTCAATTTGAAATACTGATTTTTTTGCTGGGCATGATGGTACATGCCTGTAAACCCAGCACTCAGGAGGCTGATGCAGGAGGATCACTGGGAGATCAAGGTCAGCTACACGGTGAGATCTTGTCTCAAAAAAAATACTGTATTTTTTAAAGATATCAAGTAACTCCAAAAATTCACAGACAAATAGCATAGGATTATAGGATTTTATGCAGTTTTAAATACTATGATAATATAATAGGTTCAATGGAAAGACAAAATAATAAATTTAAAATATCATTTGTTCTTTATATCACCATTTGCTTTGACTTGTGTATAGCTGTAGGATGTCATGGGTAGGACTTCTTCAAACTTGGCTGGATCTAAAGTCTGTGATTGATTCATAGTGCAATGCTAGATTAAGCATGAGTGATTACTAAATGTGTCCACTGTTTGGTTTGGCACTGCCCTAATCCCGGCTGCTTGGATACAATATAAGAGACAGAAAGAGGCTTGTATTGTCCCTTGCTTGCTTGCTTTGAACTGTTTCTCCTCTGTGATGCCTGTCTGTTGTTCTATCTGCCTTGTAGCCAGTAGCTTATGGACTGAAACCTGAGCAAAATGTGAGCTAAATAAACATTTCCCTCATTAATTTTGTGTTTCAGGTATTGTGACTCAGCAATGAGATAAAAACAAAACTAAGACACCATTATTCCAGTGAACTTCTATTACGAGCAAATATTGATTGTAGTAAACCATTCAAAAACGTAAAGTTAATATTGTAAAACATTACACAGTGTAACACTGCAGCAGTTTCTGGGAATGTGAAATAGTTAGTTTGAGGTTGCAAAATATTTGAATAATCTCAGCTAGGAAAAGTTGGTGGTTCAAATTTCAGTGCTGTTGGTTATGATTCAGGAATAAGGTTCAATCTACTATATCATGTTTTCTGTTAGTATTTTTTAGTTACCCTTCTCAGAGTAATATTAAGGCAATAAATATTTCAAGTTTATTAAAGGCAATGCATAAAATGTTTAAGGTATATTTGGCAGATGGCATATTTTCATTATATCTATTAAAAGAGAATAATCTCTTCCTTATTGTGTCTCATTTCTATCTTTTGTTTGTGCTGCCATTATTTTAACTCTAAAAGTTGCTTTATTCTAATCATTAATGAAAATACACAACAATCCAATATGCCAGATAGTTTTTGAATGTTCTTTAAAACTGATATAAGATTTTACAGAAGTTACAATTCTTTGAAGAAAAAATACATCTAATACAGAACATTAGATATATCATTTTTATCTATAAAATATTTTATTTCAAAGTATGTGGAAGGATGGAGTTTCCCCTCATGATGAAATTTAATAATATGTTACAAAACATAGCATAGAAGAAAAATCCATGCTCGCTCACAACTTATAAAATGTTTCATTGTGCTGTGGATTGTTTTGAAAATGCATGTTATTCTAAAGACACAAATAGTATATTTAGAATAGTTAAGGCACATGATGAGGAGTAAATGGAATTTACCTGTCAGTTTCCTAAGAAGAAAAATATTTATGCTACAGGGTCAATACACTTAAGGTCATTATACAACATTTGCTCTTGATCAGGCATCAGCCACAGACACAGCAGTAAAGGCAGCTATGAGCATTCAATGCTCTTGAGGTAGATTAGTGGAGGGCAAACCATCTATGAACAGCCTATCAGGGAGAGGCAAGCATAGGAGCAGACAGCAGAACACAGACTCTGGGATGATTGTGCAATTCCCAAACCCCCTACCTAGGATCAATCAGAAAAGTGTCATTTTCAATTCTCCATTTACTTCTGGTCCAAAACCAAGCAGATCCTCCATAGGACAGTTTAAATCCAACATTGGGCCAAGTGAACTTCTGATAGGACAAGTGTCCCAAATGCCTAGTTTGCATGGGGAAGAAGCAATCTAAGATTTCCATATAGGAAAGAGCCCAGCCACTGTTTCTTGTGGCCTCTGTAAACCTTCCACATGCTGCTTGCTCTCACTCCACAAAGTCTACTACTTTTCTACCTTCAACAAATGTAAATTTTCACTACCTTTTCTATGTGGCTTTGTCTAATTCTTTGTTCAGGACACCAAGGTCCTGGAAGGAGTCTCCTTGGCACCCAAAGGCCAAAGGGACCCAAAAGCCAGTAACATTGTGACGCTATTCCCACACTACTAGAAAATGTCACTTGCATATAAGAATGATAAAGGAATGATATAAGACCTTCAAATAATATAGAGGAAACATTATAACTCTCAACCTATTAGATGTCAGATGTGCTGAGTTCATGTTTCCCAGAACCAAAGGATGAATTTTAAGGAACAACAGAGGTTAATAATAGGAAATATTAATTGAAAGGGAGAAACACAGCTCCTGAGAGGCAAAGGGGGTTGTCAATGAGCCCACTTTCTAGAAGGAATCATGCAGTGGATACAAACAATCAATAAGATTACAAGTATAGGCAGGTAGCTAATGCTGATCCAATTGGGAAGCAAGTCACATAGCAAGTATACATGGAAAGTATACATGGAAAGAACAAAGAACTTTTCAGGAAAGGATGAATCTGAGGGTCTTGGTCACTTATCAGGATGACTGATGACTATCTAGACTTTTTTAGACCAGGTATTTCCACTTATCCCCAAGGGATAATCCCTTGGGGAAGCATGTAGGCCTGGTCATTCCTCTTTATTTTGAGGGTTGAGCTTCTACAGATGCACCTCCTGCCACAATTGTAATATCTTTTGAATTCACTGTCTGGAGGGCCTAGCCCTGTCTGACTATCTATAATATTTCCACCTAACTTAGTGGAAATTATTGTGATCAATGCTTTAAAATGAAGTATGTTATGAGACAATGAAATTTCTAGGAGCCTTGCCTTATTCCGGTGATGAGGGGAAATTAGAACCCATACTGTTCAGGAGTCTGCATGTTTACCCCATGCAAATTCTTGTCTCCTCTGATCCTGAGCTACTGAAAAGGAGGATTTTTTTCAAACTTATTCACTATAGTATGGCTATGCATTGAAAGTTGCTTTTAGAAAATCTGAAAATGAATGAATCTTGCTTTAATCTGTTAAATTGATTTAGGTACAATCTTTGGTGCTACTTTCCACTCTTTCTTCTACCCATTAATCACAATTTGTATTCTCCACGTGACTAATTTGAAATAAACGACACTATTTTCACATCAAAGTGATAAAATGAGTAATTACATAAATAATTTGGTTACTTGAAGAGGGCATGATACTTCTCAAATATAGATTCCATTCTCTGACTGAATTCAAATCAGAAATTATTCTTCTGAGCCTTTAAGTTATAAAATGCCAAAGTTCACTGTGCATTGACCAAAATGTCCTTAACGTTCTCAGCTTCACTAAACTTTAGACAGGTTTCTTCCTGATCTCTTTTCCTTACAGCATTTCCTTGAGAAAACTCTCAAGTGTGGAATTCCTTCTTTGACCCTTTGAGATGCAAATCTTCTACAACCCAGGAATGTCTTTCTCACAGATCTGGGAACTATCCCATTGAAATGTAATCCTCAAGAAAGATAGGAACTAGATCTCCCAGACTGTGAGAGAGTAGGAGGTTCAGATAAATGCCAATTAGCAAACAGATGGTCTGATCACACTGACTATGCTCCTTGTCTTCCAGCACTTTTCTCTTGGATTTTTGTTTCAAGGGAGGAGAGTTCAATCTCTCTCCCCTGTTGCAATAATCTTGAATAAATTCTTCCTGGCCTGTTTAACTAACCTTGTGCAATTTTTCTTTTACAGTATAAAAGAAAAGCTATTCCTCACTAATGCCTCATTAAATAAGATCCTTTATCGCAACTGTATGAAGTACCATAATTTAATCAGGGTTAAGCTAAACATATCAAAAGGATGTGATGCTTTTCATAGAGAGAAATTACAGAGACTTTCATGATTGAAGTCTGTTCTTGGAAAAAATCAGCAAGATCTACAAAATAAAAGCTATAAAGCAAATATATATATATATATATATATATATATATATATATATATATACACACACACATATGTCAGAGAAATGAGATTTTATGAGATGGGCCGAAAGGAGGTTTTTGCACTCAGAAAAGGAAAAGGAAAACAACTGCTTAATTGTGATCTCCATTAATTGATTAAGAAAGAAATAGAATTGATATCTAAAACTCATGATATGTTCCATGATACACATGACAGTTGAACGTATATATGTGCAGCAAATTGTACCCAGTTTAAATTTTGGAGTGTAGCCCCAGTCATTCTGAAGAAGTTTTATTTAGTTACTAGGGTTATCTTGCTTAATTTCTTAATTGCTACAGATATTGCTGTAGGTACATGGGTCATCCCTGAAAGATAAAATATAAACTACGGAGTAGGTAACCTTCACTACATCAACTCTTAGACATGCCTGAAATATTATATCTAGGATGCATTTCACTTTCATTGACTTCATATTTGGAGCCTCTAGACTAGCATTATGGAGCAGAATTTTCTGCTAAGATGGCGATGTTCTAACACAGTAAGTCCCCAACCTATGAACATTTGAGTTGGGAACTTTCACAGGTAGGAAGGGATTTCACATTTGGAGCATTCGTAGATGCAAAGAAATCATAGAAGTAGCTCACGTGTCTGCTAGACATTGCAACCCCCTAAGGGAAGAGTCACTGCTCTTTTAAGTATGCCCCCTTGCTACATAATCTGCCTCCCCATTTGTCCCCAATTTAGTCAGTTTTACCTGAGCAATTAATCTTATTGGCTGACCATAGTTCTGTCCTACCTCATTCCCACAGTGAGAGTTCCCTTGTTTTCCCCACCTTAGACCTGCCTCACATTGTGGTTATACTCTGTAAAAGTCCCTAGAAAAGACAGTCTTTGGCAATGGACTCAGGATGCCTTCTCTCTCTCTCTCTCTCTCTCTCTCTCTCTCTCTCTCTCTCTCTCTCCCTCTGACAGAAGCTGTTTTTCTTTCAGTAAATATATTCTACTCTTAATCTCCATTGTTCCTAAAATTCATTCTTGATTTTAGAGAACACGAATTCCTAGGAGACATCTAGTAGGTTGAGAGTTTCATTCCCCTATACCAATAGGAATCACAAAGGAATATATATTATATATTTGTGTCAAAGGTATATAAGACTCACTTTGTCAGATTTTCCATTTAATCCAACTTACAAACAATATCCTGGAATGGAACTTGTTCATAAATTGGAGATTTACTAATTTAATTGCAAATAATCATATGTAGTTAGTGACAACTAGATTGGACACTGTTGCAGATTATACCAATCATAAATCCATCTCATTGCCAATGAGTTAAAGTTTACTAGGAGGTTGATTACACATAGTTTTTCATAATATTAAACCATATGATGGGGGGAATTCTTTCAAGGTTCTGATGTCCTGAATAGATGAAATATAAAGAAAAGTCTGTGGGATATACATTTATTAAAGGTTAAAAGAAGTACGACCTGCAGAGTGAGAGTGAGCTGAGGAACCGACAGCAGTAAGAATGATAAAGGGAAAGGTGTCTTTTTGTGTCTGTCCTATATTAGTGTCTCCCTTAATGCAGTATAGCGATGCAAATAAGGCATTGCGAGAGTTGTCTTACCAAAAGTCACTTGGTCTGATGCCAGTTCAAATGTCCTATTAAAAGATTCATTTGAATATGCAACAGATGTAAATGAAAACCTAAAAATATCACTTTTTCTGATTCGTTCCATGTACAATGCTCAGAGCTGCAGTGTTATCCTGAATCCTGTGTTCTATGCAAGTGCCTTGGCTTTCCATGACTTTGATAGATTCTACCCAGTTGTTTAGCTGGTTTTGTCAC